>CAJUYG010000728.1:113233-139541 GCA_910591675.1 Galerucella calmariensis | reverse complement strand
TTCAGTATTAGTAAAATATGTATTTATCAAGATGCTAAGTTATGCATGTCTTAATAAATTTTTGTTGACTCGTTTAATCATTAAATTAAATAACGTGTAACAGTAATTTTTAAATTATTTGTGTAATTCGATTGCAAAATATTTGTGGAATCCAATTGCGCTATAAAATTGTGATGAATGAGGATTCTCTAGAGTTGTAAAATTGTAAAATTGTAAAATTGTAAAATTAGTGTTTGTAAACAAATTAATAATAGAATATGTAATGGGTTTTAAACCGTCAGAAATTATAACAAAATTTGCTAACATCCGCTTTAAGTTTCGTCTTAAAAAAACTAAAAGATCTTGAGGAAGTAATTTATAAATAATATTTGGAAATTAGTTTACTATTTCAAAAGGTGAATAGTAAACTATAATGGCAATA
The DNA here is from genome assembly GCA_910591675.1 of Galerucella calmariensis. Lineage (NCBI taxonomy): Eukaryota > Metazoa > Arthropoda > Insecta > Coleoptera > Chrysomelidae > Galerucella > Galerucella calmariensis. Next base: position 139,120 of record CAJUYG010000728.1, on the reverse strand, counting down.
GTTTATTTTTTCTTGTACCATTCCACCTTGGTTTACGATTTGGCTGTCAGTTCAATAATGTCAATCGAACTCTTTTGGAATTGTTTCACATTACTGTGTATATGAAGCTAATTATAAATTTAGGTGTTACTTTATGCATTGTATCATTGGAGATATTAAATCAAACAGCCACATAGTACATCAATCTTAATTTATCACTCAAGAGAACACCAATAATTTGGTGATGCGTGTTATGCTGCATTTATATAAAATTCAAGTCGTTAATTGTGATAACTCTTCACTGTGCTGTGACCTAAACCAGATTTTCTTGAACTGTGTAAACTACTCGCAGTTTACTTAAAATTTGATGTGCTGCAAGATATTGGAGTCTTTATTTTATAAATTTGATAATTTTGATTTATTTGTTTCCAAGATTGAGTAGAGCCACCGAAAAGTTAAAAAACATAGCATCAAGGCATAAAGAGGATTATTGGACCAGTGAAAAGAAGTATGGAAACATTTAAAGATAGTAAGATAACGAAATCATCTAATTGTAGTAACTGCTTATGAAACAAACATTATTCGGGAGCTCTTTGCTTCCACACGGAACTAAAGGAATATGAAAAATAGAAGAAATATGTTACATGTAATGGCTGATTAAATGATAAATAATGCTTTTAAATTTTCTCAATGCTAGTTGTGATTCCAAAAAAGTTGAATAATATACAGGAAATTTTTAATAGAAAAATATTCATTCGTTTATACACTCAGGTGCAGAAAAAACGGGCCACCTATTATTTTTTCAAAATCTGCTTAATTTGGTTATTATTTTGGTTTTTAAATTATATTTTGTATTCTTTATCAACAAAGGACTTCCTTCTAAATACAAAAAGTTGGAATACATGTGTATTTTCTCGTTTTACATAAAAAAAGAAAATTTTGGAAAATTCAAATTGAAAAGTTCCATATTTCATTCATTCAATTCGAAAGGAGCTTATGTATTTTCAATTGTTGGGCGGTTGCTAGGCAATTTTTTGTTAATGTTAATATTGTCAATATCAACGTTGACAATTTTAAAGTCTTAATTATGGTTTTAAGTGCTGAAGATTGTGCTAAAGCAGTAGCTCTTGTGGAAGATGGTCGAAGCCAGAGATATGTGGCTCGATTACTCAATGTTATTTGTTCTACCATTCAAAGGGTGTTACAACGTTTTGGGGATACTAGAAGAAACAGAAGAAGGCCTGGTAGTGGTAGAATACGGGTAACTACCGCTCGAGATGATAGATTTATTGTACTAAATTCTCTAAGGGATCGTCATTTGACTCCAGTACAGACAAGAGGTTCGTGGTAAAAATGTAAGTAAATGGACAGTTCGCCGAAGATTACATGAGGTTGGGTTAAAAGCGTTTAGGCCAGCAGCTGGGCCTAAGTTACTTCCACGTCACCGGGTAGCGAGATTGCACTTTGCTCGTGAACATAGCAATTGGAATCTTATGCAATGGAGTAATATACTCTTTACCGATGAGTCCAGGTTCTCGCTACATTCACCAGACAAACGAAAACGAGTATGGAGACGAAATGGGGAACGATTCCAAGAATGTGCTTTTAGCCCTAGGCTGGGTCATAACGGAGGTTCCGTAATGGTATGGCATATCAAGTGAAGCCTCTACGGAATTAGTGTTTATCAATGGGGGCTCACTGACTGCACAACGGTATATTGAGGAAGTTTTGGCATATCATGTCGTTCCATTCGCTCCATTTATTGGCGATAACTTTATCCTGATGCAGGACAACGCTAGACCTCATTCAGCGAGATGCGTCAGTGAATACTTGACAGAAGTTGGCATTGAAAAAATGAACTGGCCAGCTTGTTCTCCGGACGCAAATCCTATAGAACATGTGTGGGACATGTTAGGCAGACGTGTTAGAAGTCGTGCTATAGCACCAACCACACTAAATGAGCTTCGTGTAGCTCTTCAAGAAGAATGGGAGAATATTCCTCAGAATGCAGTTCGTGAGCTCATTAGTGGGATGCCACGCCTTATGCAAGCAATAATTAGGGCTAGAGGAGGAAATACCAAAAAATATTAAAGTCTATTTTATGTGTTAAATTTTGTTTTCTGTACCTCTAAAGTTTGCTGTTGTTAACATACATTTTACTAAGTATACATGTATTTTTCCTTTATTTATGTCATTGTTTATTAAGTTTAGTTTAAGTAACATATTCTTGTCTTTTTATACCAGGAGTTCCTTTGTTGGTAAAATATAAAAAGTGTAAACCAAAAGCCAAAATAATAAACAAATATAGCCGATTTTGAGAAAAAATAGGAGGCCCGTTTTTTTGCACTTGATTGTATAATAAATTGTTTTAGCGAACAAGTTGGTTTATATTAATTAAATGTCAGTTTACCATGTAGAAAGGTATCTTCTGTGCGTTCCTTTTGGCATTACTTATTCTTTGTTATTTTATTTTTTTGGGAATCAAACCACAATAATGTTTTTTATTTTTTATTTCATTACTAGTTAATCTTGACAATGGTAGCTGGAACGCTACCGAAACGTCGAAATAAAAAATAAAAAACATTATTGTGGTTTCCCAAAAAAATAAAAGAAAAAAGAACATGTAGAAAGGTATTTCAATAACAATAATTCACTAAACCATGTAATATATTATCGTTTTAATTGTTCACATATGGAGTATGAAACCTTTGAAATTAACGATAAAACTACAACAATATGAGATCTTTAACCCACACTTCAGTTTAATGTCGTTATTTTCAGCTTATTATACATAGTATTCTTTCCTCTATGCGTTTAAAAGTAGGTATACATAGTGTTTATTTCCAACCTAGAAATGATAAACAACATGTAAACTTATATTTCAAACAAATAATCATAATGTACACATAATCACCACTGAGACTGACAACAATTTGTTAATATCGCAACCTCAATTTTCTACTTATTTTTTACTTGCCCTCGACTCCCCCACATCCACGTATTTCAACTGAAATATTCAAAAATGCGCCACTTTATCCTACGGCTCTGAACCAGCTTACCCCTGAAGCATAACGGTCTAAAGGGCCCCTGCTCTGCTTTCGCATCCTTCTGCTCCTTTTTGCCAGATCATACATTGCTGAATGGTCATAAAAAATCATTTAAGACATTCCATTGGAGACCATGATTAATATTCCATACCTATAATTGGAAATACCATTAGTGGCCACCAGGACTGTCTTGAGAAAGTCATAAGTCAAAGACCAGAGAAATGATGAGGCTAAGATCAGTTGAAGACTTCCAAAGGTGGCAATATACGAAATTTTTGCTTGCTTTCTTGCTTTAATTAATCTTCATATGCCTTACGCTCCGTTGTGAAAAGCTTTTAAATGAATGAAATACATTCAAATATAAATGTAGTTTCATCATCCACGTGGATTGAAAAGCAGAACTTTCATTATCATTATAGATAATTTCAAATTTTCGCCAACAAATTGTATATCTATAAATAAAGTTCATTTACCTCTCAGTCAAATGTAAACTGAAATATTATTATTATCAAATTTAATTTGAATGATAATGCATGTAATTTGAGATTAAAGAAACATTATCAAACACTCACATATTTATCACGCATCGCAAAACTTTATTAAGCTTTTTCACACCAGATAATAAAACACATTACTACTAATTTGATGAATTTGCGAGAACTTCAACATTTGATACATTCATAAACACAAAAATATACTATACATACTTTTACTACATGCAAATACTATGGTACAAGTTGTCTACGGAACAGAAAGCATGAGTTACCGGTTTCAGTGCTTCACTTGTATGTTTGTTTGTTTGTAACGTAGCCTTTAAACTCTATTTTAACTCCCTTTAAACGCTCAGATTAATGCGAAATTTTGCACACTTATCAAGGACCGATGCCAAGACAAGAATTTTAATTAATTAAGAATAATAATTATTAATTCCTCTAATTATGTGATAAAACGTAATTTTTTAGGTTTAACATACATCATATGGTCTAAATACAACAGCTTGGTTGATAAATTATTATGTCATCTTAGCCGAGTGATATAGAGGTTTGGATGCGAAAATTACTATGAATTATAGGCGTAGGCTTCTAATCCTGGAAACAGTGATAGTTTTTATTTGTTATATTGTGACATTTGTATATGAATGACCTTCAATATAATTCTTATTAATTCGAGTCATGTGACCTATTTATTATCAGCACCCAATATTCACTCGAAAATAGGTGTGTGATTGTTTAAAAAATGTGGGCGTCGATCCAGCACTGTAATGGAACACCTCTGATGCGATAATTACTGTGAAGCAGTTTCGAGCGCGGTGATTACTTGTATGGGTAACCACTGGGGATGACCATAGTATAGTCCATACAACCTGCAGCGGAGTAGCATGTCGCTGGCATGTCTTTCGGAGGAGACGTAAAACCGAGGTCTCGAGACCATGGCTGTTGGACTAGATAAAGAACTCTATACCACTGGTTGGAGTACTAGTGGGCTCGGAAAAATTTCCGGTTAGGGGTAGAGTGCTCCCGGCGTCTGAGATTAGACTCATTCGCAGAAATAGACCGACGTTAAATAACAGAATAAACACAACAAACAAACAAACAAATCGTACTAAAAACTAAAAAAATGAATTATAGTTAATACAAAATTTAAAAAGATGCTTTATAGGTAATCGAACTAAAAAGTGAAAAATAATTCTTTATTTAGGAATGAAGTGATTAACTGGGAAATTAATGTGGTAAAATCGTGGGGTGCATTTCGTAATAGAACCAGTGAGAAATTATAACAATTGATATCGAGCTATTACCATAATGATATTAAAAATTTTCACGTTTTAGTTCGATTACCTTTAAAGCGTATTCTTTAGTCTTTTTTAATTATAATTTATTAACGTAATAGGTCAAGCACAGAATAGAGAGTTATTGGAACTTTTATAAGGTCAAGCAGTAATAGTGCTGCCCTTATAGTGACATATACGCATGCGCATTTGATGTTTTAAATAAGGGAAACATTATTAAGGTTAGTGCTTGTCCTTATTTGTGCGCGATTGCTGCAGTGCATTATCCCGACTTTATTTCATGTTCCATATATATATGTCACAATTTGTAGGTTATCTGTGTCATCTGTGACACAACTAGACTAGACCATAGAGTTATTTATTAGTCTATGGACTGAACACAACCTAACTTTTTTCACAGTTTTAAGTTATCCGTTCTCCCCCCGATAAATAAGAAATAAGATGAACGTTTCCAGTTCAGAAACTCGTGTTGAAAAATTTAGAAGATTAAGATTTACTTACAACGATGACATTGCATTTTTAAAAGAATTTCTAGCATATAACCCCATGCAAAATGAAAATAGAAGGGAACTTATTCAGAAGAATCTTGAACTCACAGTTTTAAAAAAGTTTTCTGATAGAACTATAAAACATCATTGACACTTGCTTTTGGATTAAATGAATATAAAATGAGAATAATAAATATTTTCCAATGAAGATAAAAACGTATGTACTTAAAAGAAGTAAGGTTACATTTTTAAAAACAATGTACCTACCTTAATATAAAGTCATTATAGAGTTTCATGTTACAATAACTCCAAATTTTAAGTCTGTTTTAAGGTCATCACAATTACTGCAAGGCAGTAAATTCGTGTTTCCAATATGATAATGACTTTCGGAAGAGTAATGGGATTTTAAGTGGAAAATAAGTCCAGACTACATTCGCATATAAAGGGTTGAATGTTTTACCATTTTCTGCTTCATTTATTTAAATTTAAATTTAACTTTGAGAACGTTTTCAAAATTGTTTACGTCCAACCTCAATTCATTTTTTCATTCATTTAAAATCTAGTTACTTAATTGTTATTTATAACGAACTAAAATCAAAATTTAATCGGCTCTGCAGAATTAACAGCAATATAAGTTACACAGTTACAAGAGTTAATGTAAGTATCTGATTTTTCGATTATCAAAACTCCGTTGTTCTCTTTTATACTGAATTATGATGTAGGTAAAGTTTTATTTAATTTTCAGGCTTTACACTTTTTATTTATTCGAGTAAATGCGGTTTAAAATAATTTTCTAATTGTATCAACAATTTTTTTTCTTATGTAAAAATTACCAACCATTTATGCTTTGAATAACACCCTCCTAATAAGGCTATGTATCAAAGATAATTTGGTATTTTCAATAAATAACTACTGGGCGGTAAAGTGATCAATTAACATACAGAGGGTTGTTATCGCAAGGATATAAAATAATTACTATTTTGCAAACCTTATATTATTATGGAACGTGTGATGAAAAGCAACACCGAGAATAATTTGATAATTATAGACAAGAAACTGGTTCTCTACGTTGAATACTTTGTTTAAACATACTGCCGTACAAAGCTAAACCACCGTATTTGCAAAACAATAAAAATGGCGTAAAATAACAATTAAACTTCAATGTATAATATAGCTTCACCTAATGGCTTCAAATTATAGAACCTGTATTACAGTAGAAGAAATGGACGAGTAAATTCATTTTTTTATGTGGAAACCTTCATATTTGATCACTTTCATAAAATAAAAACCCATACGGTGAATATCGTTATGAAAAATGAGGCCTTATACTAGGGACAATATCGGTATTTTGATAATACGGTGATTGCAGCTATATTAATTGGGATATGTACTAGGAAAAAGGTAGAAATGCCGGGATATTCCTAAGGAAACGACCAACCGTTAGGTTGTGATTTGATTAGGTTAGGTTTGGTGGGTCTGGAATGTCCAAAATATATTTTTTCTTGCAAAAAATCAAGTTTTCCCCAATTATCATTATTATTTCTTCCAAAATATAACTCGTAGGTACCTACCACATAACTGTATGTATTGTATTGTATTTTATTGCTAACTAAAACCTTGTTTCTTGTATTGTCCCACTGCTAATAACCCTTAGTGGTTGATGCAGTTTGATATTAAAATAAATAAAAAAATACTCATTACGTTCAATTAATTTTTAAGTAATTTTAGAAATGTACAGTTTTGGAGTTTCTTTTTTAACTTTAGCTATAGAAGGCAAATTTTTCCACAGTTGGAAATCTTCAAGTTCCATTTTTTCAACATTGACCCTTCTGTCTGACTAGATATTATTGGCACACTAAGACAATTAGACAATTAGAAAGAAACACGTATGAACACGCCCGAAATATTGTGGACGCTATATACGCGTAATACCCGTATTTGAATTTTACTAAAGAAAATCTATGTATTTGATTGCAAGTACGTGTTTATCCTATAGTAAAACAAAAATACGTGAACTTTTCTTAGCATTTAAGGTATTTTTTGCAAATACGGGTACAAAAAGGATCGTTTTTTAGCGTTTTTGAGCAAAATACGAGGTTATAGCATAGAAAAGATCCAAGTTTTCAATATTTTTATTATACCAGACACAATATCTCATTTTTCGGTTTTTTTTTCAAATACGGGGGCTTAGCTTTGGACGGCAGCATATCAGTCTGTTTTCACAAGCATCACAGACAGTCTTTGACACTCCGGATTCGGCGCAATGACCCTAAATCGTTCTCCCGAGAACACTTTAGCGTCTTTGCGCCGAATACGGATTGTCAAAGACTGTCTGTGATGCTTGTGAGAACAGACCTTTAGTTGGGAGAAAAAAAATTGTTATTATTACTTAAATATTGGCAGTGGATATAATTATGTAATAAATAATTGATAAGACCAAAAATAGTATAAAGTTGCAATGGATAGGTTATAGAAGATCTCTATAACAAAAAAAAGTCAGTTTTATGAGTAAGACAAAGTCCTAAAGCAGAAGAAAATGGATTCAAAAAAGAGTTTATTCCAAAGATATCTTTAAATAGCGTAATTATTGTGAATAACGCAAGCTACAATAATAGGCTGGTCAAAATTACCCCTCAAGTGATGCGAACGAAACAATTCAAAACTACATGTACGATAATAATATTCGCTTCAATATATGTATGAACGGAGTTCATACATTTATTCACACCTATAAATAATAAATTAGATGCTATTTGCTCTAGACAGAAGGAGGTGACTTTATTCAAGAAGTAATACTTATACGATTCCACTTATTCTATTGAATTCGTTTCCTGCTAGATTCAAATAACAGCGTTTTTCTTACACAGTAACCAGGAATTCCAAAGATACACTTCTCGAACTAAATCTTATTAACAAAATACTCAGCTACTGAGAAATAATTTATTGTAAATTCTTAATTCAAATTTCAGTATATCAATCTTAAGGATCTGATGATAAAAAAGCCGAATCAAGAATAAATTGATTATAATTTATACGTTAATTAATAGAAAAAACTTTAAATTATCAATGGGTATGTTTTACCAGTAACTTTAAAATAATTTAAATACTTTAGTATAATATCGAAGTGTAAGAACAGTCATTAAACCAGGTAGTTATTTCTAGAAACATGACCGAGTTTATGTTGGAGTTGATTAATAATATGCCGCGACAAGGAACAAGCTTCTAACTCCAATCCATTAATGGGTAGTATTTTACTTATTTTGAATAAACCAGATCTACTATCCACAGATAAGCGAGCGCTGCGAAATATTCACAGTTCACTTCACTTCACTTTCGATCTGTTTTGCTTGAGCTGTAAACTCAAAATATGATCAAAATATATTTTTTCTACAATCACATTGAAAAGTAGACTTTTTCTCTTGCCATTTACAACGAAAAGTTGACGTTTCTTGAGGAGAGTTACTTTACGCTCGCCGAGCGTAAAAAATTGCAAAACGCTCGTTGCCCACAACAACCGATACTACAAACATAATGGCTAGGAAGTGTTTTTGTCTTCCTAAAATCTTTTACAATCTAATAAATCGCTGTTTTGTTAAGTTCTTAATGTTTTAAATAATTAATTAGTGTGATTGCGACGATGTTACCGTATTGATTTTTTTTGTGTTTTTGTGCTTAATTGTTGTGCCACGTTCTGAATATTTTGCATATACTTGCCGGATGGCCCTGCTAGCTAAGGCCTTACTAATTGTAGAATAAGAAGCAGTACATTGACAGTATTGACAATAATAATCATACGTTTAAAATTTTATTTGACAGGTCCTTGGAATAAGAAGTATGAATTTATCAATTTTATTAGTTATAATATATATTCAAGTGATTGTAGAAAAAATGTTACACAATCATATTATATTTGCTGAAAATACTGCTTTTTCCATTGCAGACATTGGTTATTGTCGTAATATGAATTAGAAAGCGAAAAAATATAGATTGAAATTATTGAATCACATTGTATGATGTTTTGCAAGGTGTGGCGAAACGCGCTCGACTTGTGCTCAATAGCACATGGCAAATAACTTAATTTTTCCATTTCTTAATAATAATTGAAAAATCTTCAAGCACTATACAAAAGCAAGTTGTGTCATACTGTCAACTACTCTATTGTTGCAGCTTTCATAATCAATTTAAATTGAAGGAAATTACCTGTGTTATGAATTATTCTAAATATTTATTTCCATAAATCACAGTTTTAAACCACATTTTCATTCGATACTTAACAATTTTGAATGGAATTTGGATTTTTATCTTAATTATTGAATTGTATTGAAATTGCAACGTTTTAAATTACAAACAACATCAAAATTATTACTTCCATATTTATTTATTTCCCATTAGAAATTAGATTTATTATAATTGCGTAAAAGTGGGTTTCCTGTTGTAAACAGCATCAGCAATTTCCTTTTTCCATTTATTTTATTTTTGGTAAGCGTAGTGAGTGAAAAATTCAAGCAGAAAATTGGAAATCATGTTCTAGATGGTTAATTGAATAAATAATATCTGGTAAATATTCTGATGCAACAAATTTGGGTGCTCTATCTCCTTGGTTAATATCAGATATTACATTATGGGATAAGATCAAACAGAGCTGCTGTATTTTAGTGAGTTCTCCTTTTCTTCTGATTTATATTACTTATAAGGTATTAAATAGTATGTTGTATGAATTTATATTGGGGTGACATTCACTGAGACTTGAGAGATCTACTGTGCTATTCATTAGGAAAGTCTCGGAGACAGTAGCACCTTTAGTACTATTTCCCGGAGTAAGTTTAGGATGCTTTAACTTGTCCCTCTTTTATCCATCTCTTAGGTGTTTTGCCCTAGGAATCTGAATTACTGTGCAATTCGCCAGTATGTGGATGGAGCTTCTTCATCCATGCCACAGAATCTGCATTCTTCTTCCTACACTATTTTGAGCTTTTTCAGGTGCCCATTTAGGCGACAATGTCCCTTTAGGATCCCTGTTAAAACTCTCTATTTCAGTTATACTTTGGCTTACGAATCCATTTGATCTCAACAGGTTGTAGTACCCAGAATAATTTTTGATTTGATTTTTTTCCAATAGTCAGATCTTCTCCTTTTTTCGGCTATTTCTTCCAATATTACATTGAAGCCGATTCCGTAAGAGTCCCCTTTTTTGCTAGTTCATTTTCTATTTAATTTCCTTCTATTCCAGTGAGTCCTGGAATCCACAATATCATAGTCACCTTATATTGTTCTCGCCTAGTTCATTGAGTTTGACTAGACATTCCTACACCATTTTGGAATTGATTACACGAGAGCTCAGTGCTTTAATGGCTGCTTGACTTTCCGACATTATGATAATTCTTCATCTTCTATATCCTTTATCAGTATTTAGCTCGACACACTTTCTTATGGAGCAAATTTTCGCTTGAAAGATACTTGGGGCTTTTTCCTTTTTAGAGTTTGGTTCCTGTCCCGTACACTCCTATCCTAGTTCCTTCTATTGTTGCTTTTGAGTCGTCTGTGTATAGCATTCTTCCCAAGTCTGGTTATGATATTTGCATCCAATTCCTTCTTGTTGCTTAATTTCTTTGAAAAGTTATACTTTTTTATTATCTTGTGGCATGTCCCAGGCTATCTTATTTCTAAGAAGTGATGAGATGGTGTTTTTCATGATTCCCTGTCTATTTAGTCTGTATCTGTTCTTTCTGCAACACTTTCCACCACCATAAGTAGTAGTGTGAGTTTGAGAATCACTTCCATGGCTGCCGTTGAGCATGTTTTCACTGCTACTGTAATGCATATACAGGCTAGTTATGACATTTTGGAGAGGTTTTCTCTATGGAAGTGTACATCCCGCTCAGGATTTTTGGGTTGCAGCCCTTGCCAAATTCCTACACATCTAGTAAATAGTATATTAGATATTTAATGAAGCCTTTGACATTGACTTGACTTTTGAGACAATATTTGCAATAAAGGGTTGAAAAATAGTAGAACATTTTATTTATTTTGTTTAAATTCATCGGAAATGTCCCTTTTTATAAATTGTCTAACAACATAACAAAATTAAACATGATTTATTAGATTGATTGTTTTTCAATTTACAATTGTAATATTTAAATCATGAATGAATTGAGTGTATACACTTGTATTATCCTTTCGACCTTGCATAAATACTGTGTGTGATATACGTAACGAGTCAATGACATAATAACGGTAGCATTTAAGATTAACATGATGATTGCGATCCCATGAATACGCTTCAATAGGTGTTAAAGGTTATGTTATTTTTATTTGTACGCTATTTAGTTCATTTGGTTAAGCACAAATTTACCGGTCTCTCTTTACTGCTCGACTTTATCATATCATTAACGTATCGAAATTTGATACATATCAGACAACAGCGTTAACTTACCGTTATGTTTACTTCAAATAAACGCGTTATAATACCGGGTGTCTCACGAGGTTTTGACAGTCCATAATTTCGAAAAATTGATGCTTTTAGTTACTTAATAATATTATATTATATTAAAAGTACTTATTATAATTACTAACTTTACTGAGAGCCATTTCTTTAGACAACCATCGTTTGAATTGTTCCTTTAATAAACGCACTTTATAAATTTTTTCTTCTACATATAAAAAAATAGGGAAGACCTAAGAAGAAAATAAAAATATTTGTTCACTTTATAAGTTATAAGTGCCTCAGCGGATTTATATAGTGATGAGCAGAATATGTCTTGGTCCTGGTCTTGCGACCGAATGAATAAGAACAAGACCAAAACTAAGACCGAGAATGCAAAACCAAGACCAAAGTGCAAATTACAACTTTCATTTTAAATAGGTTGTACAGGGTGGTCCGTAAGTCGTCCAAACTGAAATGGAATATTCTTCGCCTAGAAATAAAATAAAATATTGATGATAAGAAAGATACAGGGTGACAAAGTTGAAATGTCAAAAATGTTTTTTCTCAGTAAATTGGAAGATTTTGGATATACAAACGTAAAAACTTGAAGATAGGGGTTTTAGTGCCTAGGAAATGATAATATGTTATCCATTTCAATGTATTCTCTAGAGGAATCCACAAAAACTACGTTGTTGATGTAACTGTGCGATTAACTTATTTATCGTTAACGGTATCCCTCTACTTATTGGACAATATTAAAACTGCATTCTTTTTGCGACAAAAAGGTATACTTATAATTAGTCTCAAAAGTTACTGGTTTTCGAGATATTCGCATCTTTAAACCCCACTTCATAATTTTCATTTCATTTATTAGCACAAAAATAATAATGTTAGTAGGCGTCGATGTCAGCAAACTTATTATCAGCTATAATATAGCAAGAATATTGATCAGCGCCTACTAACATTATTGTTTTTGTGCTAATAAATGAAATAAAAATTATGAAGGGGGGTTTGAAAATGCGAATATCTCGAAAACCAGTAACTTTTGAGACTGATGATAGGTATACCTTTTTGTCGCAAATATGATGTTGATTGATGATAATGTTTTCCAACAAATAGAGGGATACCGTTAATGATAAATAAGTTAATCGTACAGTTACACCAACAACATAGCTTTTGTGGCGCCCTCTAGAAAATACATCGAAATGGATAACACATTATAATATCCCTTAAGCCCCTATCTTCAAATTTTCACGTTTGTATATCAAAAATTTTTCAATTTACAAACATTTTTGACATTTCAACTTTGCCACCCTGTAAATTTTTTATTATCAATATTTCATTAAAGAACTTGTGTCAGATTGAAATACTTTTAGGCCAAGAATCTTCCATTTCACTTTGGTCAATTACTTACGGACCACCCTGTATATGAGAATATTCGTTTCAGCTTCAATAGATTCATTAGTGCGATAAAGCCTAATATCTTGTAAATCTTCAAATATATTTGAATGATTACTCGCAATTGTACAGCGTGTTCCAGAGCACCATGCCAGATCGAAGGTAATTTTTTTTAAGTAGAACACTCTGTATTTTAATTTAATGTATTTTGAATTCTGCTTGACTTCGCTATTACAATGATATAAAGTTGTGATAGGTTATACAGTGTATTTAAAGAGTTCTGACATAAGTAGTTGGTAACAAACTGTTTGAGGAAGACCAAGACAAGTATTTGAGCAAGACCAAGACTAAAAGCGGACAAGCCTAGACTGTCTTGCTTATCTCATCACTAGATATTTAAATTTTTATTTTATCGTTATTCTTACTTAAAATGGGGCACATATTTTGTTTTTCATTTATATAAAGTCATCTATATATTATAATTATATTTATCTGACTTCAATTCACTTTGTACTGAGAATATATCAGTTTACAGCAAATGTCAACAAATCTTCTTGTAACCTAAAAACTAATCATTTTACAGTGTATGCACAAATGGATGTAAGCTGATAAATCTCGTAAATATTTAAATTAGGTTAAGACACCGTTGTAGTAGGTAAATATATATTTATCTTTGTTACTTTAGCAAAATTTCGCAAATATCTGTGGGAATTTGTTTGTTACCGTATTCAATTTTATATACTTTCAAAATACCTACTAGCACATTTGAAGGATGAAATTTATTATTAAGTTTGTGAAACTGAACGAAGTAAAATTGCTAAGTAATTACTAAGTACATTAGTGTTAAAGTACATTTCTTTACAAGTTTTAAAATGTTTCCTCACTTGTGGCTGCCATAGACACAAAACCAATTATAGAGAGAGTTATTTTCCGGAAAATTTAAGAACACCCAAAGCAAATGAGATATCTGCAAAAATCAAAATGCGTTTGTGAACGACATATTGCAGAAACGTGAACAAGCAATTTACCTTCTGAAAAATTTGTTTTCCGTCAGCAATGTATGGGAGAATGCAATTTATTACCCAGCGAGATTTTTGTCGGCATTCTACGATAGTTATCGGTAAAATATCATCATTTCTTTTTCATTTACCCACCGCATCAACGTGGTTAGTGGTTAATAGCGAGATTTCATTATAATACAAAAAATAATCTATATTAAATAAAAAAATACCCTATATTAAATACAAACATAAATGAATTGCATATTTCTCAGATTTTATTAAACAGGCTAGAAACTTTATCCCAGTCCACTTTTAAGACTAGGGAATCTTCAATTCGTTCTGGTAATTGTGCTATCGTTCTGGCTTGATGGTACTGAGGGCAGATTGTTAGTAAGTTGTATAATTGCATATTACAATTAAATCTTGGGGGTGTAGATGCGTTAGTGATGTACTACCAATAACAATTTGGTTTTTCCTTTCCCGTGGAAGAGGAAGCTTAGATCTCACTCGAGGTTTGATTTCTTCAAGATTTGAGACGCTTGCGTTCCACAATTGCTGCCAGGAGTCATACATATGATCCTTAATGGTAATTTTAATGTCTTCTTAGAGAAGTATCAATAGTTGGATTGGTAAAGAACGTAAATTTTTCCCGTGGAAGAGTTAGCTTTAATTTCAGAGGTTTGATTACTTCAAGTTTAGATGGTTTCCATTTCCATGGCGTGGTAATGAGTATATGAATATTAGGTTTGAGCTCTAGTTTGTTATGTTTTTAAATAATTGATTGACAGCAATATTTTAACATCAATATATACGGTAATCTTCATTAATAACTGTCAATATTTCAGCTCCAACGATTAGTGAGAAAAACGATTACTCTTTATCGTGAGGACCAAAACAAATGAAATTAAAATGGGATCACCTTGGAATTATACTAGATCTAAAGCAAAAAGAATAATTGAGATCGGTTATGCCATACATAAAAAAATATACTCTTCGTATTGGTTAATTAAAGAACGACAAGTGCGGTTGCCCTTCTAAATTCTAAATTTCAGTGAATTTTCCTAATATTTCAATACTTCCATATTTCTTCATAGTATTCTTGATTTCTCTGGGTAATTTAAATATTTTTTATTCATTCTCTTCCTTTATGTCTTTTAACCACAATCGTTAGTTTGTATTATTTATATTTGTTAACAACACATTTTGTTATTTTGTTATTGTTACCTCTCATCCAAAATATTTTTTTTTCTATTTTAAAAAGATAGCTTATTTCAATATCTCACCACAAGATAATACACTATGGAAAGCCACCAAAAAATTCAAAAGACCCACTGCATCAATCCCCCCATTAAGAAAACCTGATGGAAATTGGGCTCGCACAAATGATGAAAAAAGCAACACGTTTGCAGAACACTTAGCTAAAGTTTTCACACCACTTCCATCAAATAATCCAATAATAGATGTCGAGGTAGAAACCTACTTAGAATCTGCCAACCAACTATCACCTCCCCTAAGAGCAATTACCCCAGCAGAAGTGTACAGAGAAATCCAGTTGTTAAATCCACATAAAGCTCCAGGATATGATCTAATAACCGGGAAAGTATTAAAACATCTTCCAAGGAAAGTCATCGTAATAACCACCACAATATTCAATAGAATACTACAAATTAATCATTACCCAATACAATGGAAGTATGCACAGATAATCATGTTAGCGAAGCCAGAAAAACCTCACCATGAGCCCAGCTCATACAGACCAATTAGCCTACTACCACAACTATCTAAACTCTTTGAAAGAATCCTTCTACGTAGAACTAGCGAAATCATACCTAAAGAAGAATTGATTCCAATACACCAATTTGAATTCAGAGAACAACATTCGACAATCCAACAGTGTCATAGATTAGTGAACAATATCAAGCAAGCAATAGAACAAAAAGAATCATGTGCTTCAGCATTTTTAGACATCCAACAGGCTTTCGACAAAGTATGGCACCAAGGACTACTGTTTAAAATAAAACAAAAATTACCCAATCGTATTTTCCTTTTACTCAAATCTTACCTAAGTGATAGATATATACAAGTCAAAGTCCAAACCTCCTTATCCAATTATCAGCCCATAAAATCAGGTGTTCCCCAAGGAAGTGTCCTTTGCCCCTATCTATACCTTATGTATACTGCTGATATTCCAACTACCGACGATACTCTAATCGCTACCTTCGCAGATGATACTGCAATAATGTCTTCAGATGTAGACCCTACAAGAGCATCAGAAAAGCTACAATACCACCTGAATCTTCTACGAGAATGGCTAGATCAGTGGAGAATAAAAGTCAACAATGACAAATCCACACAAATCACGTTCACCACAAAACGAAGTGTCTGTCCACAAGTGACCATTAACAATATGCCGATTCCAGTAAAAAGTGAAGTCAAATATCTCGGACTACACTTGGATCAAAAGTTGACATGGAAAAAACACATACAAGCTAAAAAAACGCAACTCAAGTTAAAAATTCAGAATATGAACTGGCTAATCGGCAAAGGTTCACAGTTAACAATAGAAAATAAGATTCTAATATACAAAATCATCCTAAAACCAATATGGACCTATGGCATAGAGCTATGGGGCTGCAGTAAGCCATCGAACACTAAGATATTGCAAACGTTCCAATCTAAAACTCTTCGTATAATAGCTAATGCTCCATGGTTTATCAGCAATCACAAATTACATACTGATCTCGGTATTCCAACCATCAATGAAGTTATTCAGGCATCAGCAATGAGAAACAAAAACCGCAATGAAAACCATCAAAATCCACTAATATCCAACCTTTATACTGATCCAATGGAACAGAGAAGATTGAAAAGACGCTGGCCAGAAGACCTCATAGGGTGATCAACGGAGACCCATCAGTGGATGGTGCCCGCCTCAAGTCATCTAGCAAGAAACCACATCATTTACTTATTACTGGATACTTATTGAGTAGATTGTAGATTTGCAATTGAATTAAAAAAAAAATTCAATATCATTCTCGTATACATTATTGTTTCATTTACCAGTCAAGGCAAATTACAAAAAAAAAACCGTTCCCAATCACAGAACATGTGTTGGCAGTTAGCAGCAGGACTAGCAGAAAATGAGCAGTTGGATAACCTGCTAAATTGTGCTTGCGTCAGTAATTTATTATAGCACCCTCACAATTTCACCATATAACAATTACAGCCCGTTGAAAGGAGCAAGGGGACTTTTCTTCGAAAATTCTTTTTGTTTGAAAATGTATAACTCTTAGTTAAAGAATAATAAGGGTTTCAACCCTCACTCTGCGGTATTTAAGTTGTTGACCTCTCACCTTTAGGCAAAACCAGAAGCTGTTAGAAGTGATATATTAAAATATTTTTGACAATTGAGGTTTTATTTTTCTATAGACTCACTTATCATTTTATCCTGGCTTTTTTATCATAAAGTATAACAAAAATATACGGTGAGCTTTTAATTTAGTCTGATCGCAATAAAAAATGATGATTGTTCCATATGGCTGTTCAAAGTCGTCAGGATTGACAAGGAAACAGGATCAATTCATTCATTAACACGCCCTTCAGAAAAGACTACTATAAATGACATAATCTAAAATTGTGTAACAATCTGGTAGCATAATAGAAAAAAGGAGTAGAAAATAAAGAAGGCGTGCGTGTTTGGCAGAGTATTCTGCAAGGCATCTTAGTCAACAGTCGACTGGTTAACCAGAGCAACCCATATAGGTTGAGGCAGTCTGGCCTGGTATACGAACGGCTCCAAACCAGAGGTAGATCTGAGGCTAAAATAAAGGATATATATCCCAATAATCCCAAGGCTGATGGGATACATAAAAGAAATTGGGCTGGAGAATACAATCTAGATTCAGAGAACCACTCCAGATCTGCAAAGGTCGCAGAGTTATATAATCTAATAATCAGAGCAGCTAGGATGTATTTTAAGTATGGTATGGAAAAATACATGTTGATTCATTTATAAAATGGAAAATTACAGACTTTTTGTGGATACGACACTGCAATTCTTTCTATTCGACGACGCAATCACACATAATTGAATGGTGGATTAAATAGGGGTAACGTTCCAGTGCGCTATTTTGAGGGTGATTATCTTTACCGCATTGTTAAATGAACGATGCAGTGATTTCTTGAGGGAATTTAATCAATTGCATTTTAAGGGATAAAGGGTGAACACCCACTGAGAGAATTTGATATGGTCTTTATTGAATACATTTATTTTGAGTGAATTTTCCTGTTTGGAGCCTTACTTTGTGGAATCTACAATATTACTTTTTTTAAATGATACTTGTTTCTAATTATTTTCACTATTAATGAAGAAATTATGAAAATACTTATTGATAATTATTTCTATATTGACATATCATGGTCAGAATGGAAGAAGTTATATTTTATTTGTTGCCTACTTGATGTATAATAGTTTGGCTAGACTAAAAATATTAAAGATCAGGCACGTACCTATCTTTTTCCCATTTAATAATAATAATAATCATAAATGTTTTTATTATTTTCTTTTGAAAAAAAATAAGCAGTTATCAAAGTTCATTTTCCATTGTGAATTTTTTCACAATGAAAATGCTATTCCTTATCAACCTTAAGATCTTAAGATAACTGTGCAATGGTATAGGAAACTAGGAAAAACTATATCTGCTGATCTTTACAATTCTTATTCTAATTACGTGTTAGGTGATATAGTATATTACATAACGTGTGCGGAAAGTGACATTTTTCACACGGGTGAGAAATATTGTAGCACGAGGCATGAGCCGAGTGCGACAATCACATGAGTGTGAAAAATCACTTTCGCAAGAGTAATGTACAGTATTTTTCCTACGATCACGTGACAATTTCACCAAATAATGTGTAATCAACATCTGACATATTAATACACAAAATGTTACAATTAAAGTAAACATAATTAATTTCAAAATTAACAATAACTATCAATAGTGACAAAAATTCAAGTAGTTTTAATATAGGTAGGTTATTACAATTATTAATTGGTTGGATAATTATAGAAATTGAAAGTGAAGTTATTATTGTTCATCATACTTCATACATATTTATCATGAATACCTTTCAAGATGATTACATTTTCCTACTATTATAACAGGTGATTTGGATTAGTTGGTACAACATCGGACTTCTGACTAAGAGTACGCGGGTTCGATCCTCGACCGCGCCCTAAAAAGAAAATGACAAAAATTTCACTTTTCAAATAGATCGCTCCAAATTTAGATATTACATAGGTGAATCTAATTAAAAATTATATATTTGACAGCTTGATAGTGGTCGATCTTAATAAAAATTCATTTGACAGCTTTTTTATCTGTACACGTACGGATAAGTTTTTTTTCCGTACGCGTATGAATAAAGGCCACTTTTCATAGAACTAGACAGTGCGATATATGTCACTTTCCTATGTGATCGTAGAAAAATGATTTTTGGTGTCTTATAGTGGATGTTTTGCATAATGTGATTTGTCTGGCTGTTTTAATCTGTATGCTTGTGTCTAATTTCAAAATTTCGAAATGTTTAACATTACATTCTGGACATTTAAGATTATATCACCCAGACTTTTAAATGTGATATATTCGTTTTTAAA
This sequence comes from Galerucella calmariensis, assembly GCA_910591675.1. Lineage (NCBI taxonomy): Eukaryota > Metazoa > Arthropoda > Insecta > Coleoptera > Chrysomelidae > Galerucella > Galerucella calmariensis. The sequence continues at coordinate 119,338 of CAJUYG010000728.1, read as the reverse complement.
TTTAACAATTTTTTCTTACCTTCATTGCTTTCTGGTTTAAAAGAAATTGTAATATTTGTTGCTGAAAATATTATTTTTGAAATATTATTAGAAATATTACTGGCATGGTGGACTATATCAATTTCTCTATAAAAATTATCCAGTATTTTAAAAAATGCAAATAATTATAATATCAGATACAGTATACCATCGGAAGAAAAGCGAAAGCTTTGTATGAAAATAATTGGATGATATGATTCCAATAATGTTATTGGTTTGAGTAATTGTTAATGCATATAATACATTCAAATATATTTTATAAAAATTAAAAATATTTATAATTCATCAATTGTTCAATAACCACTTAATATAATATTATTCTAAATATTCCTTGTCTCTCAATCCAATCGATACAATTTTTAACCGCATGTTAAAAATAAACTAAAATGTGACCTTGGCGCTTTTCAAAAGTATAAATAACGAACATTTTACATATCTATAAATCTACGCAATTCAAACAGTTTTATTTTGTGGTATTTAAACACGATTTCGCTACCAAAGTTCAACGACTTCCAGTAAACTGTCAAAACACTGGATCTTGATTGATTCAGAGACACATAAATATACTTTCAAAAGAATTTCCCACTATTTTTATTCCATTTATTTTATTCGGTTATGATGCAAGAAGTCAAGGTAAGTAGGTTACGATCTGTTCTTTACCACATTTTGAATCGAAAATCTTTACGCTTTTGCCAGTTTTATAATTAGGTATTTAATTGTTGTTTCTAACTTTAATTATATTAATTTTATTGTTAACATTAAATTGCAAATTTAAGGTAACAAAAAAAATCAGATCTATTTATATAAATAGGTGACTTGTTAAACGCTCGAGTGATTTTGACATGTCACATTAAATTAGTTAACGGCAAATAGTTTGTTTGTCAAAAAGGAGTATTATTTAAATGTTTGGAAATATATAGTGAAAAATTGAGAAAAAATATTTTAAAGAGTAGAACCAGAATATTTAAGAGCCATACATTTCACACGTTGTAAAGGCAAAACAAAAATTAAATAACTAATAATAATATAAAATAAAACATTTTTCAGTGGAATATGATATATGGGACTAGTGATGAATAACAATGACAAAAATATCCATTATTACAATTTTCGGTGGAACAACTGCTATTCATCGGAAAAAGAGTACTAAAATCGTTAGTGCGTTTGGATAAAGAAAAATCTGCTTCTGCTTACAGATTTCTTTATTTTCAAACAATATTTCAATCAAGCAAGGACAGCAAGGACATTAGGAAAATGCATGAGAAATAAAGCAGCTGCACTCTCACTAGAAGACTACAGCACGCCATAAACTGCAAAAAATAGAATACCATGTAGGTACATAAAATTGATAGTACAATTCCTGGGCAAATAGATTGAGTGATACATTTCCAATACAATAATACAATAATACTATGGATCTACATCAAGTAAAAGCCTCATCTAATCAATTTTCTTTATTGTTATCGTCATTAAATTCTGCGGAAATTAAAATACCTACGTTATTCTAATTCTCATGAAATAAGACGAAAAAACTCACCAGGTAAATGTTAAGTAGGAGGTGCACAGTTTTTAAGTTTCTTTCATACGCAGTAAATATTTAAAACACTGTGGAACACAACAACAAACAAATACCATTTTATTATTGTAGTCAAAAACACAAGAACAAAATGAAACAACTCAATACAGACAAACACGTGTTTACATATACAAACAACCCCAAGTAGAAGTAATGGCCGACATATAGACAAACAGCTCATAAAACAGCTGACAGCTCAGGAAATTTTACCAATTTTACCATTTCATGTGTGCTACCAACGTAAAATTTTAGTTATTTACGAAAGCAGCGCCATCTTTGAGAAACAATCTTGACTATATATTCAATCATAACACATGACAACTACAGATGTCTCTGAAAATTGTGTATAGCTTTTTTCACGAGTAAGTTTCTACCCCCTGTCCGTGATTAGGCCTTGAGCTCGTGGACGGAGAACATATACCTTGTACTGATGAGACGCAAATGCGCCGAAATCGGTCTACAAGTTATGTTGTCCCTTCTAATTGCAAACCAGAATGCTTGTAGATATGCCAACCTCGTTTGACTTTGATGTGTAATTCAATATCCGTCGGTGTTTATAGCCCGGGAAGTAGTTGTTGCTTCATAAAGCAATTATAATTCTGCGATATCTATACAATAATAATTATTAACAAAAGTATAAAATTATGTTGGGCGGATATAATCTGTCCGATTTTGTAACAATACAGTGTAGCCTACAAAAATTTTGATTAAACACAAATATCAAAGTTCTAATTTGGATAATAAATGTCAAATAGATTCATGGTAAATAACCCATGCAATTTTTATGTTGATATCATGGTATAAATCAAAAGCCGTGTTAAGCTTCCACTCACACTAAACGAATGTGCCGCAACAGGTGTAAACGCCTACTCTACTTGTTAATAATGTAGAAAGAAGTTGGTTTAACAATGGATCTTTATAATGTAAACACTATAATCTTTCAGGTAAGAACAGGTAATTCATATAATTTACGCATAAATTTATATTACAATAAAAGTACATTTATAAAAGATACATTTAATACGTTTTTAATAAGGCTGTGTTTTGGGTTGTATGAAGAATTATGTGAGCTATATCAGTGTTTTTCATGACACGACCCCCCTCGTATCAAAAAATATTTCGTGACCCCCCAAACCTTTTTTCCATGTATGTTAAAAATATGTTATACCTACTACTTACAAAAATTTTATGCGTTTGCGTTATTTGCAATCTGATATAAACATATATATAGATATAATATATTAAGTATTAAGTATGTAAAACATATTGTAATCAAAACGATGGAAAAGGCTATTGATAACCATATTAGAACGGAAATTCTAGAGAGACTACCTCTCCACCCATGTCAGCATGCTTACCGGGCAGGCAGATCTACGCCCTACGGCGACTGCACTGGTACAACTGACGGAGGATATCCGAGGTGCTCTAGACAACCAAGAAACTGTAGTATGTGCATTTTTGGACATAGAAGGAGCTTTTGACAATACTCCACATGAGGCAGTCAGAAGAGCATTGAACAGAAGAGGTGTAGACAGCACAACATCCAAATGGATGTCGGAACTGCTCACCACAAGAATAGCAGAGACGAGGACGAGCAAAGACATTGTCTCCATCTGCACTACCAGAGGATGCCCACAGGGAGGAGTAGCATCCCCATTAATGTGGAGTCTGACGGTTGACGAACTCCTGTGTGGTTTGACGGATCTTGGAGTATCCTGCCAAGGATATGCCGACGATATTGTCATAACAGCCAGGGGGAAATTCGAAAACACCCTTTGCGATATTGTACAAAACGGTCTGAACTATACAAATATCTGGTGTAGGCAAGTGGGACTTAGCATCAACCCCACTAAAACCATCCTGATAGCCTTCACTAAGAAAAGAAAACTCAACCTCAAAACCATAAAACTTGATGGGAACGAGATTGAATGGAGACAAGAAGTCAAGTATCTAGGTTTAACTCTAGACAGTAAATTCCTGTGGAACAAACACGAAAAGGAGATTACATACAAGGCAAAAATGACTATAATGGTGTGCAGAAATCTGGCAGGAAGAAACTGGGGCTGTAACCCAAAAATCCTAAGCTGGATGTACACTGCCATAGTGAGACCAATCATCACTTATGGAGCCATTGCCTGGTGTAGTAGAACTAGCCTATTGACGACGAGAGAAAACCTCTCCAAAATTCAAAGACTAACCTGTATATGCATTACAGGAGCAATGAGCACATGCCCAACGGCAGCCATGGAAGTGATTCTCAACCTCACCCCTTTACATATGGTGGTGGAAAGTGTTGCAGAAAGAACAAGATACAGACTAAGTAGAGAGGGAATCATTAAAAAAAACACCTCCTCACTTCTTAGAAATCAGACAACCTGGGACATGCCACAAGACGGTATGATGAAAAAGTATAACTATTCAAAGAAATTCATTACGGAAATGAGGAACAAGAAGGAATGGGATCCAAATACCATTACCAGACTTGGGAAGAATGCCATTCGGTGGTACACAGACGGCTCAAAAGCAATAGAAGGAACTGGGATAGGAGTGTTCGGGCCAGGAACCAAACACTCTGAAAGCTTGGGAAAAACCCCAAGTATCTTTCAAGCGGAAATCCACGCCATAAGAAAGTACGCCCAGTTCAATATTGATGAAGGATACAGAAGACAAAGGATTATCATAATGTCGGATAGTCAAGCAGCCATTAAGGCACTGAGCTCTTGTGTAATCAGTTCCAAAATGGTGTGGGAATGCCTAGACAAACGTAATAAACTAGGTGAGAACATAGTCACCTTACTGTGGATTCCAGGACACACTGGAATAAAAGGAAATGAAATAGCAGATGAACTAGCAAAGATGGGGACTGAAATATTTTTCTGGAGGCCTGAACCCTTTTGCGGAATCAGCCCCAATGTAATATTGGAAGAAATAAGTAAAGCCGAGAAAAAGAGAAGATCTGACCATTGGAAAGATCTAGTACGGCTTATACAAGTCAAAGTAAAACTGCGCTAAAAGTATTAACAGGGATCCTAACGGGACATTGTCGCCTGAATGGGCACCTGAAAAAGCTCAAAATAGTGGAGGAAGAAGAATGCAGATTTTGTGGAATGGAAGAAGAAACCTCCATCCACATACTTTCCAACTGCACAGCACTTCAGAATCCTAGAGCACAGCACCTGGGAGATTACTGGATAGAAGAGGAACATTTGCCTAAGTTGAAGCCTGCAGACATCCTAAAATTCCTCCGGGAAATAGGACTAAAGGAACTACTAGTTTCTGAGAAGAAACTGAGTAGAAGTAAGGGGGCACAATAGATCTTTTAGGTCTCAGTGAATGTCACCCCAAAAAACAAACACACAAACACACAATGTAAAACATATAATTTTAAATTGAATACGTGGCCAATTGATAACTAACAAACAAATTATATGCAAATTTTGTTAAATATAAAAATTTTAACTCTTATCGACTTTTTATTTAAGAGATTGCCTTGTTTGATTAAGTATAAAAACAAAATGTCATGGACGATCTCGTACCTATACACCAATTCTAAATAGATTTAGGGACTTAATGGTTCGTATTTTATTAAATATATTTGATTAAATAATTGCGTTTTTGTACGAGATCGAGCAGTTTTAATACTCCATCTGGATTGCATTTCAACTATAGTAATTATTTACCCTAATAACTGCAATATCTCATTAGAATTTACCTCAAAAATTTTTATTATATTCATAAATTATCGAAATAAGCCAGTGCGTTTATTTTAAATCATTTCTGGTGGCGTTTTTTTCTTAAAGCTATTAAAACTTCCACATTTCATAAACAATTTCAGTTTAATATGACTGAGTTACCATTAAATTATTGCAATAAACAGAGACGGCTTTTAGAAATATAATCAACATTTCTTTCTTTTAAATCTTATATACAGTTGTCAGAACCAAACATGAGCCCCGGAAAATATGCAAACTAAAATAAGATCATCGCAAGCAGCCAATCAAGAGCCAATGTTAACGATTGTCCATTAGTAATTGTTAAATATAATTGAAATAATATGACCGAGTGATTTCATCAACATACATCATTTTATTCATTCTGCATCAGTGTTGTCAATGCAAGGATTTTATTATCCGATTTTTAGACAATTTCACTCATTTGGATCCAATAGTTTTTCGAATATTTTGCAGAAGGGATATATGAAATGGCTATTGTTTTTGGGGATTTTCCATATTGACTGGGGTCGAAGACTTTATTTAGATAACCAATGTGTCCTTTTGGTAATTTTGACAAATTCTGATAATTTGAATAGTAAGTTCGGGTAATTTTCATTTTTGCATCGGCAACACTGGACTGACTATAACCAGTTCATATTTTGTTGTTTTCCATAGAAACTTGACCCTTTTTTTGTGACATTAATACAGTCATGTAATGTGAAAATATAGACATTTGGGGCGAACGGTAGTTTTAGTTTTGGTCCAATATAAATTTTT
>CAJUYG010000728.1:51133-113223 GCA_910591675.1 Galerucella calmariensis | reverse complement strand
AATATAACCAAGCGTAAATTACCAAATTGTAAATATCACGGCTAATATCATTACCTCCGACAAGGTTACGTTGTTCAACGGATTCATACGTCAATTTAATGATAATTAATGATACATTTTGTATAAAAATTTATTTTCTGATGAGAAAAATATTGGTAATAAGCCTCCATAAAGGAAGTAGCATATTAATTTAAACAAATAAATATTGATAAAAGGAAGAGTTCCGATGATGAAGATTAAACCAGTATATAAAGTTTATTTATTTCTCAATGTTGACGCACACCTCAAAAACGCTGAAATCATTAAGTATTTTTTTCTAATATAATAATAATTTATTTATTATAGCGGCTGTAAAACACGTGTTCGGGCAATATTGATATTTTAATGGCATTGGTGTCAGTTTATTAAAATATAAGCTTGTATATTATTAAAATAATATATATATATATTATGTTGATTTTTTTATATATATCTTACAATATTAAGCGTTTTTTGTCTACATAGGGTGTATCTAAATTCATGCGACAATATTCAGGAGGTGATTGCTCGTGTGAAATTAAGATGGGTCTTTCCTGTACCAAAATTTCCTCAGCCCACCCTTTTCCGAGATATCACCCGTAAAAGGTGGTGGCTAAAACCGAGTTTTTATTTTATTTTTCCAAAATTTTAGTAAAGCTAGAAACTTAAGATTCTGTAATTTTCGCGCACTCGCAAAGGACTTACCACTCAATTTTAGTCACCACCTTTCAAGAGTGATATCTCGGAAAGGGGTGGGCTGAGGAAATTTTGTTATAGGAAAGACCCATCTTAATTTCATACGAGTAACCACCTCCTGAATTTTGTCGCATGAATTTAGAAACACCCTGTATATTTAGATGCAAAAAATAAATATGACTTACTAGATTTTAGTATGTAATTCTCTTACTGATATTTCAATTAATAATATCATCAAATGACATCTGAAACAAATATTATTATTTACCAAATTGAAATATTACTTCGATAAATATATATTTAATATCTCGTTAAAACAAATTAACTGCATCTTTAAAACATATGAATTAAAATAAACCAAAAAGTGACATAAAATAATAAAACTAAAAGTAAGTAGTGTATACGTATTAAATAAAAATAACTTATGCCCCTAATCCAACTCTGTAATCTTATAAGATTTATTTCCTTGTTGAATCATATGCTTGCAGCAGTCGTTATCCCAAATATTTACATTATTCCGCTATTAACAACCTAACAAATCAATACCGAGCTATGGTATTGACAATGGCATGATTAAATTTAGCGCTATTCAAATGCCTATTTATTTCATCAACAATATCATCAAGTAATAAGGAACACGTAGGTATTGGTGAGAAAAGTGTTACAACAATTTTCAAAAGATAATGAAAGTAATTGTTTAATCGGTACTTGTTTTATATAGACAGAAAAAGTATTTACTATTTTATAACGGATATTTCAAAACAATAGCATATTTATTTTTAATCTAGTAAAAGATCAGCTCTGAATTTTTATTTGATAAATCTTAAAATAGGGCATGTCCATCAACTGACAGTTGACAATACCCCTGAGGAAAAACAATTATTTGGTTAGATTTTAGATTTTTAATTTGGTTGTTTTGTATTAATTACATGGACTTTTTATTATAAGCAGTCATATAAACTTGGGTTTTAAAAAACCTTAGCAATTAAAATAAAGTTAAAATCAGAGGACTATTGAGAACCACGTGTTGTGCAAAATACGGGATAGTAGGGATAGTAGTTCAACAAAAACTTGTGCAAAATAATTTTGTATACCCAGGAGATTATCTTCAACACATTTACTGCTTGAAATAACCTAACAAGATAAAATTATTTGAATAAAAATGCCATTATAGTTTAAAATTCGCGCTCAACCAAAAATGACTGATGACATAACGAGTACGTTCATAATATATCGAAAACTGACAGTGTACTTGTCAGTCAGACTACGGGGTAAACGCTTCTCGTGGTGCGTTTGTGAATTATTTTTAATGTTTGCCTTAAATTTGGTTAGTAGTGGAAGATATTGTATATACACCATGGTGGCGAAGACATTTATAGGCGTCTCACCTTATTCCGCTCGGGGCGAAATAATTTTGCTGCTTGGACAATAATAATAGTCTTCACCACATTGGTGTATACTGTATAATAAATATACTATTGTACTTAGTCAAGCGGTTATTGGTTTTAAAATTCATTTTCAAGCTATATAATGTGTTTTTGTCGATTCAATTTTTTTTAAATATGTTACTGGAAATAAAGTGTATGACAAATTATGCCATATTATTGATCATCGGTTATAAATGATATGTAATTATCATTTTTCATTTTCATTTTTTTTTTGAGAAATGATTCATTGTTCAGCAGCTATTATTTGGTTGAAATTTCTTATAATTATTGAATCAAATTGATGGTTTTACACACCGCCATACTTCGGCGGATCGATTGTGGTGCGATCTAGCGGCACATTTCGAAAGTAGGTATGAGGTAGGGAAGATAACCATAAACTGTAACTAGTGTGAAGGTATCTTGTTGCCATGTTTCAATTATTATAAACTTATTAGATATTTCATTGTTCCTGTGGAAACCCGAAACTATTTATCAATAAAATATTTAAGGTGTGTGTCTTGGTTCTTTACAGGATCAATGATATTTTTGGTTTTACTTGAAACAGGAACATTGACATTATTAAGTGAGTCAAAAGAAGATATCTGTACCTACACTAATTATTTTCTGATTTCCTAGTATTCTACAACATACCTTCTTTCAACAAGTGCCGCTGGTCGCACCACAATCGATCTACCATCTACCGCAATTGATCATCTTTTTCGAATATTTTTTCCAATTACACCCAAAAAATTGTAAACGCGCTTTTAACCTTGCTTTAATCGTTCATAGAATTGATATATCCCTATTACTTCCGGAGTGAATACGTTAGAGATATCAACCAATTCCTTTGAGTCTCTGAGTCTGCACCACTCCCAAACACTAAATACAGAAATGTAAATTGGCTTTTTATCACAATAAGACATTCTGCTTTTGATGAAACAGTTATCAGTAATAGAAATCTTAATATACGAAGGAGACATATTTTATAAGAAGGCATTTATTTTGGTTATTGTACTCACTTAACTATTAACTACACCATATTATATTGTTGAATTGTGTTGGATTTATCAATTATTTCTATGAAAGTACGATTCAATTCTGTAAACGTTGTATATATTAGTTTATATACATGTTTTTTAAGCTGTATATTATTAAGTAAGTAGCCTTTCCTTCTGTCCCAAAATAATTTGCAATATTTGTGTATACTATTTAGAAAAAGATATTTTTATTTACTTGAATATTCTAACTGGGAGGTAAATAAAGAAGCACTGTCGAAAGTAGCGTGTATACGACAGATCATTTCTGGTAAGAAAGTGTGTTTAAGAGACCACGTGCTGTTGCTCGCTGCTGGTGGAACAGTAAATTAGATATCAGTGCATTCGGAATCATTTGATTATTTTTTTTTAAATTGGACGTACAAAATATTATTATATTTAACACCAAACAATATTTAACCAATTATTTGAAAAAAAAAACAACACACATAGGATGAAAACTGAATAAACAAGGGACGGAATTGTTTACATACGTATGAGTATGGGTAGCTTTTCACAGCATGCGTGCATGTAAGCCAAATCAAAATATTTAAGACCATTGCTTCAAAACTCAATCGGCCATGGTGGAGTAAAAACAATTTTAAAAACGTGTCAAAAGATCACGGGAATGCGTTTTCCTAAAACGTTGTTCCGTTTATCTTCGCCGTACTATACTATAATAGTATACCTATAAAAAACTACAAGTTAATAGAGTGCTAAGTAATATTTTATCACAGCTGCTTTTAGTGGAAACATAAATTAAAGTTGAAAGATTTATAATTAATCCATATCTACATTTATAATATTAACAGTTGCGACAAATGCAATTTAACAATTACATCACTAATATTTGTTGAAGAGGGTCTGTCAATCTTTAAAGTTTCAAATTTTTCTGTTGTGAGAGGAAAGAGAGATCAAAAATTGTTTTACAAGATAATAAAAACACTCAGATCAGGCAAGCAGCATAATTTCACCAAAATAGCTAGGAAACAAAATATTATATTGAGTAAAGCAAAAGAGATAATGGCACGAGAAAGAAAATTTTAAAGAAACACTTATACAAAGGGTATAAGGGACACCGCAATAATAGATAATATTGCAAGTATATATCAACGAACAGGAAACTACGTTCGAGCAAATAACAGAGAATCAGGAGAATTCATGACAAATGAAGGTGTATAGATAGGGATGAGTACTTAGTACAACATTGTTTAATGTTGACGTAATTAAAGAAATTAAACCCACTATCAAGACACTTTTAATTGAATACGGAAACTTGGAACCGATGTATGTAAATGAAATGGCGTTTGCAGAAGACTTAATAGTTTGTGCCAGAAGCAAGAAGGATCTGAAATATAACCTAGAAAAATGGTATTTGACACTATAACGGAGAAATTTAAAAATAAACGTGGACAAAACGAAAGTACTGATAGTGATAGGCAATGACATCCAAACAATAACAAACTTAGATAACAAAGAAATAAAACAAACAAATAGTTTCCAGTTAAAATACAGGATGAAGCAGAAATAAATAATAGGAAAGAGAGCGCAATAAAGTTGTATTATACACTAAATAAAACATTTATTTGGAAATGAGAGATATCCAAGAAAACAAATGTGACAGTACATAAAACAGTCTATCATCAGAAAGTGAAGTACAAGATGTAGTGATGAAATTTCTAAGGAATATAAAGGGAATAAAAAAAATAGAAAACGAAAGGAAAATATAAGAGAGGATCTAGAAATGGAATAGATATGAATAGTATGGAAAGACAACAACTAAGATAGTTTGGTCATTTGGCAAGAATTAACAACAATAGGTCAGTCAAGAGGATATGGGGAGCAAGATCAATCCAAAAATAGACAAGAGGCCGACCAAAGAAAACATGGAGTGATGCGATTGTAAAGAATTTATCGAAAAGAAATAAAACCTGGACAGAAGGAAACAACATGCAAAGAACAAGAAACAATAGACCAATTTTATTTACAGTTACTAAACCTGGACAGAAGGAAACAACATGACAAAGAACAAGATACAAGAGGCCAATTTTCTTACAATAATTAAACACTACACCTTAACACCTACGGATACAATAAGGTTTATAAGATTATATATAATATGAGTAATTGAAAATCCTATTTAGCTTTATTATAAATTTGTCGAGCGGTGCCTAAACCAATAAATTTAATAAGAACAATTTTTCATATTATTTGTTTAACTTCCTGATAATGTATTTTAGACGTTACACTAACAGTCCTACTTATAAAAATAAACTGTTTAGTCTTAGATTGCGGACTGATTTAAATTATGAAAAATATCTGGACTTCTTTCCTTGATCGACGGTAATTAATTATTTTATCGATTTTAAACGATGATTCATTAAACTACAAGCACTGTAGGACATCAATAAATGAATTTGATATTCAATCGGAAGAGCTTGTAATTCGAGAGGATTATCGAGAGGATTTCTTTGGTCCTACCGACGTATAAAAATCTCCTTATGGCTGATTAAGTACAAAAGCGGGGGCCCTATCTTTTATTCACTCAAAAAAGTAGGTACATGAATTTTTAATTAATTTGGCATATGGCGATTAAAACTGCACTGTACTTAGTTTTTATCAAAAGATTTCATTACTGAGATAATACGAGAAGGAAACAAATTTTAAGCTGCTGATGCAAATATAAGTGATTTCATATTATTATATAAGGAAATCAACAGAACAAATCTAGACTTGAGCTCAAAAGGAAATCACATATTTATTCAACAGTAAAAACAAGGGAGCTTTTTTTATCGGATAAATTTCTCTTTGCAACGAAACAGTTTTGCCAATCACTAATTTCACGAGAAAAACTGACATGATAAAATCGCGACATCGAAGGTGGAGCGATTTTATCTAATGTCAGTTTTTCGAGCAAATTTAGTGATTGGCAAAACTTTGAGTTAAAGAGTTTTTTTGGCAAGATAAATTAACGACAGAATATATGGATGAACAACAATAATTATCTTTATTAATACAATAAACTACAGAATATATGAATGAACAACAACACTCATCAATTGCTGTGAAAGTATAAGTAACCAAACTTGCGACTCATTGTCATTGTGTAAAAGTGACGTCCGCTTACTAGATATTGAGGAAGAGAAGTTTTTATCCGATAAAAAAGGATGCACCTTTTTTATCGATGTCAAAGAGACAATAACATTTCCAGGTATATGACATTTTAACATTGGAGTTATTTTATCAAAAAATTTATATTCACAACGTATGTAAAATTAAAACAGTATGACATGATGCCAGATCAGACCAAAAAATATTATTGCATCATTATCAGGCTGTGCATTAATAAAATCAACCAGATTTGGACAGGTGTAAACGTTTACATAAACATGTATTTATTTTGTATATTCAGTGTTTTTGATATAATTTTCCATCAGATTATTAAATTCTTGTTTAATTATGAATTAAAGCCACCTGTTGATACAAAAAATGACAATTGTTGAAATAAAAAAGATTAAAACAAATGAGAATTGAAAAAACTGTCGAGAATCCTCATAACTTTTCAGTAATAAAATTCTTTAATGCATTCCTCAACGGTCCAATAGAATTATTTTTGTTCTCGGCAGTGATTTGCAGTGAGTTTAAAATATTTGACCAGCATAATATACTGCAGTGATTCAATAAATAAGTACTCATAGTAGCGCATGAAAGTATCTTATGTTTACATACACTTTGCCAAGTTGGTACAAAAGATTTTAATAATTTCCAAAAATTAATTATATACTCTTCCCAGAGAGAAAGCTTATTTATTCATTTTAGGATTTTGATATTTATTTTCTACAAGCACTGAACTCGCCATTTTTAAATTGCGCAGTCTTCAAATCACAAACATCTGCAAAAATTAAATACTTAACAAGATCAACCACTTTTTAACAATTATTTTAATTAAAGGATTCTTAACGTAATTGTATAACAATTCGCGAAAAGGTTTTAAAATTCAAATAACTAACGATACAGAAACATCAACATGCTCTTTGCGACGATAAACGATGCGGGAAACTGTGAGTTTCACCTTATTTGGAACAAACTATTATCATTTGCACCTGGTATCATAGACGTACAAGTTATATTTCCTAATTATTATTAATTTTTGTAAAACAAATTACAAATAATAGTTCCAAACTACTCGTTAGGAAACAGAAGCTCAACGTGTCAATGTCGTATCAATTCTTTCATTGTAAATATATTGGGAAACTATTTAGCATACCTACTTCAATCCATCAACCACAAATTTCTACTCTAAATAAGCACGCTGCTACTTACCATAGGATGGTATGATGAATAAGTATAACTTTTCAAAGTGTTACGGAATTAAGCAACAAGAAGGAATTGGATCCAAATACCATTACCAGACTTGGAAAGAATGCCATTTAATAATATACAGACGACTTAAAAGCTGGGATAGGAGTGCACGGGCCAGGAGCCAAGCGCTCTGAAAGCTTGGGAAAAACCCCAAGTATCTTTAAAGCGGAAATTCACGCCATCATAAAGTGTGTCCATCAGTTCAATATTAACAATGGATATAGAAGGCAAAGGATTATCATAATGTCGGATAGTCAAGCAGCCATTAAAGCACTGAGCTCTTGTGTAATCAGTTCAAAAATGGTGTGGGAAGACCTAGGCAAACTCAATGAACTAGGCGAGAACAATATAGTCACCTTATTCCAAAGCAAACTGAAACAGAAAGGAATGAAAGACCAGATGAACTAGTAAAGGAGTGGACTGAAGCACCCTTTTGGGGGTCGGAACCCTTTCGCGGTATTAGCTCCACAGTAAAATTGGAAGGAATAAGCAAAGCTGAGAATAAGAGGAGATCTGATCATTGGAAAGATCTAGTAGGGCTTAGACAATCAAAGATTCCGATGTGTGACTACAACACCTTAAGATCAAATGAATGTCAAAGTAAAATTGCACTAAGAGTTTCAACCAGGATCCTAACGGAACATTGTCGCCTGATTGGACATCTGAAATGGTTCAAAGTGGTGGAGGAAGAGGAGTGTAGGTTTTGTGGCATGGAAGAAGCCTCCATCGCCATAATTGCGAACTGCACAGCAATTCAAATTTCTAGGGCACAACACCTCCTTAATCAGGAACCAAATGGAAGATAAGTTAGGTCTCAGTGAATGTCCCCCCCAAATATATACATACATACCACCTGCTGTGATTTGTGTGATTTTTATTATTGTACTTAAAAGATGTGTGCATGCCTTTTCTGATTAAAAAAATAAGATACGTCGTAAAGTGGTTAAACACTATTTTCTTACTTGCAATGATTGTAATTTACGTTTACAAGAACAGTAACAAATAATTGTTGTTTGTATCAATTAAATGGAAAATATAGTCTTAGGAAGGTGTTTTATGAGGTGCAGGTGCCCCCTGTGGGTACGCTTATGTTTGGTTTAGCGATTATCTACATGTCTCAATGAGCAGAATATCTGTAGTAATTCAGATACCTTGTTGTGATTGTGAATACAGGTATTATTGGGCTCCTGCCGAGTTAAGTGATTTTTGTCACTTATGTTGCTGTAGTTGGATATTCAAGATATCATTAATACCTGGAGAATGAAGAGTGCACGGTATATTATAACAGACAGACAAAAATAATATAGTTTTTTATACAAAAAAAAAATATTCTGTCGGATTACACCTTTTATAATTTGCTAATAATAAAACCGAATAATACCATAAAGAAATGAAGTAAAATGAAACAGGCACTATTTGATAAATTAGTAAACACTAGGTAAGTGTAATGTCTTTTAGGTAGTTTGTTCTACTCTGTCAAATTTGGTGTTTCTTACACTCGAATTTTATTGGAGTTTCATTTGTCTTCCTTTCTTGTTTCAATTTTGGAAACTATATGATGGGACGAGCTTCTAATCTACTGTTGGCATTTCGATGAAACTGGTAAGCTTACATCTACTTCTGCCAAAGTCTATTATATTCTTTCAATGCATTTTTTAAGATGATTTCCGACATAATATTTTACTGATATTTCATGGAGAAACTGTTTGCGTCAAGGTTTGCTTTATGCACTTGCTGGACTAACATTGGAGGGCTGAGTGAGAAAACTAGACTACGTTTCAAGTAGGATGAACCCATCTGAAGTTGCAGTCGTATGCGCGAACTTGTCAAAACCAGCACCATATTCTAAAATTGACATTCGACTTCAAATCAGTAAAGTAATGTTTTCATATTTTGTAGGTTAATACAAAATTAGAATCTGTCTGCCTTGACTGTGGATAATTTTTCCTTTAACAGCATGGTTTTAGAACAAATAAAACACACAACACTCACAGATAAACTAGCTAAACGCCTTAAAATATTCAATAATTGAAAAGGCGACATATATAAAAAAGACCGATTTTGATTTCTGTGCAAGACAGTCGGCAAACTTCGCGTGGCTTCTTCTTATATGAAACAGAGTATACATCCTGTGGTTTGTATTCTATATTTGAAAATCTATCTACAACTCAATTATTGTCAAATTTCAATGTAACTTTACTATCATGAAAGACTATTGTAACTGGAAATATAGTAGGACGCTGGGCGCCAATTTGTACTGAGAGGATCGGCAAAATAACTTGAAGAGCACGTGTTCACTGCAAATAAAGGTAATTGCTGACGGATCGTCTCCGAATATTCTCATGAATATTTGAACGGCTCCTCAATTAGGATGATGTTTGCAACCTTTTGCAAATTACTCGGGCACACCGAATAAGTATTTTTGTGTCTTCATCAAATTCAATATAAAAGGTATTTATTTATGATCGTTAAAATGAACACCTGTACTTTCTCGCGTGAAACCGCTGGAGAACCAAATCATCAATTTGAACCATGGCCCACAAAAAATTTCAGAGGATATTGAGACATTCAGAAACAAGTAAAAAGACTAAAGATCACTGAAAAACCGTTTGTTGATCATAAATCAAGCGTTAAAACAATACCCGTAGAAAATAAATTTATTTTACTTCTGTTAATTCGCTAGGTGAAAACTTTGAATTATTTCAACACTACAGCTACTGTTACACATTAACCATTTATGAATATCTAATTTCCTAATTTTTTCTTAGTAAAAACGTTCTCTTCGCGTTATTTCTGTCTCCAGATTTCCATATTTTTTTGTTCATTCACTGAGCTTTATATCTAAGAGAAATATATGTAATATTATATAGATTTTATATAATTGAACAGTTTGTTTATGATACTTTAATTTTGTTTTATTAATTTTTAGGTAATTAATATATTTATTAATTTATTATTCATTCAATTTAATTGTTAATCTATAAAAAAAATTCTTCTCTCAGTTTTTGGAAAAATTTGATATCTTAAAACCGCCGAATTAACTCATCTATGGATTAATTAAATATTTGGAACTCTCAATGTTATTGGAGCATAAAAAAAATGTCTCGTTAGAGATATAGGATGATGATATGATTAGTTTTGAATTGAAAAATACTCTATAGGAAAGGATAATGTAGGATAAATTTGAAAGAACTATAGTCTTGCCGATCCCAAGAAAAACAGTATGTAAACTAACACCACGCGTGATCTATTCTAAGTGGGCTGTGTATTGGACGACTCGTATTGAAATGCGCCCTGTTCCATCTTATCCACTTGCCTAGATCATTCAATGTTCACGTAATTTTATTTCGAGCGGTTTTTCTTGAGAACGAACCGAGTATAGTTGATGAATTAAACATATGTTGTCCAAACATTTCTATTTAATTTTCATTTTGACGTAAATTTAACTTACAAAATCTGGTTACACAATTTATCAGAATGCAATTAGTTTGGCATGTTCTGAGAACAATTAAAAAATATGTTTATATACTTTCCAATTGACCATACACATTTCTTTCTCATTTCTTCCTTAACGAACTGGTTCAATTTCTTTAAAAAATCCAATCGAAATCAGTGCATTATTTGTCTTTCATAACTGCTGATTGTCATGATATTGTTATTAATTACAGGTCGGTTTTAACCTGTCTTTAAATCAGGTTTTATAGCTGTACATAAAAAGTCAATTATGAATCTTTTTCCCAAGTGGCTTACATATCGTTACTTTTATTTCAGTTGCATCAACTAATCATACATCAATTCCACAGGTACTTGTCCGATTAGGGTATAGGAAGAGATGGCATGCCCGAACTTGGTGATAGATGTGAGCGAAAAAACTGCTGCAATTACTTAAACCCATGCTCCCAGTTTTTTTCTGAAGTTAATAAAATATAATTATTTGGAACATAATCTACACACCCTCAAAAAAGCACTATTAGAATATTGGGCGAAGCTCTAAAAATAAAGTAACAGCCTTATATACAGGATGTTTCACGAGGAGCTTACACTATCTTCATATTTGATACTACTCACACGATTTCTATAAAAATTGGCATAGATGCAGAACAAGTTATGGCGGATTTATGAGAAATACTTTGACATACATGCCAGGTCCGGTTATACCGTATACCGAAAGTTTACGACAACTTTGTTATTTTAAATATAATATCTTGTAAATTGTTAACTTTTCCGAATCAACATTAATTTTTAATGTCACTGTGTAAAATACTCTATATCTAAAATTTATACATCTCCATATATTTTTAGTGAAAAATTGACGTGCAGACTTTCTTATTATTGAAAATTCTGTGTGAACATCCCTAATAACAAATAAAAAACATCTTGTCGGGTTGATTAGTAGGGCGATGCTGCAAAAAATGGCTACAAATTTTTATAACGTGTTTCTATCAATAATGAATGATATTTTATGCAATATCCAGAAGGTGGAAGTCTTTGAATATGAAAAAAAATACATGTACAAACATATTTATCTCCTTTTCCTTCTCGAAAAAATATAAAATAATTTGTATTCCATATGAATTTTCCAAAAAGGAGGAGGGAATAGTGGTCAAAGTGAAATAGTTATTCGTATATTTAGAGCGAAAAGTGAGGGATTATTGTTCGAAAGCAAGGGTTAACGCGCGACGCGAAGCGGAGCTCGTTAATTGCTTGAGAACAATAATTCCACTTCTAGCTCGCAATACACATAACATTTTTTCTACAATCACTTGAATATATATTATAACTAATAAAATTGATAAATTCATACTTCTTATTTCAAGTACCTGTCAAATACTTTATAACATTTTGAACGTATAATTATTATTGTCAATGTACTTCTTCTTATTCTACAATTAGAAAGACCTCAGCTAGCAGGGCCATTCGGCCAGTATATGAAAAATATTCAGAACTTAACTTAACTTAACAAAACAGCGATTTATTAGATTGTGAAAGATTTTCAGAAGACAAAAACACTCCCTAGCCAGGTTGCTCTATGATGCCACTGCCACTGCCACTGTCAATACAATTATGTTTGTAGTTTTGTAGTATCGGTTGTTATGGGCAACGAGCGTTTTGCAATTTTTTACGCTCGGCGAGCGTAAAGTAACTCTCCTCAAGAAACGTCAACTTTTCGTTGTAAATGGCAAGCGAAAAAGCCTACTTTTCAATGTGATTGTGGAAAAACATATTTTCAGGGTTCTTCCTTCTTAATTCTATATGGAATACAATTTTTCAACAACAATATTTGTGGGAAGAAAATTTGTAGCCATTTTTAAGCCGTGATTGTGAATATTTACCTTTTTTTTAAATGAAGCAATCATATTCTTATTTTTTTACTTAATTCCAATGTCAAGAAGAAGGGCTGTTTATGTTTACTTCCCTATAACTACAACGACACTTCAAAACAGCTTCATACAGCTGCTAAACAATTTATTTGTAATTTGTATTGATTTTTGAATAATTAAATAACAAACTATGTCTAGCTTTTGCAAAAACACTAGAAGAGCAAGTCTATCCTAAGCAAATGATAAATTTTATAATATAATTATTGTTAATGTGATGACTGATGACCCATATTTTTAATCCCTTTGAAGGAAAAGCCGCCAAATGGCGTGCATAAAATTCTTTTATAAATTCGAATATTAAGGAATGATGCTTTCCAAATGCAATTCAAATTAATAGTCTAGGGGCCACACTAGTGACAACTGTTGCAGAGAGGTGTATAGAGAATTTCTCTTCAAAACTCAGTTCTTAGATGTCTAAGGATAAGTTTTTGTTTGGGTACGCGTTTCTGGTGTGGGGAGGTTTCTCCCAATATGGCCACTAAGATGGCCGCTTTGTCCATATATACTTTTCCCAGAAAATGATCTATATCTCGGGAACCAGAGCTCGTAGCGTAAAATCACAAGGTATTAAAATTGATAAGGGCATTATTTTACGTGTTTTTAAACCATAAAAAATTTGAATTAAAAAAAAATAATTTTATTAATACAAACACTACATTATTAAATTTGCAACATTATTAAAAATTATTAGAAAATTAAGCTACTATTAGTAACAAATAGTATTAAAAGGTGATTAAAAGTTAATTCCAATCATTATGGCACTTTGGAAGTTCACAAGCACAGAACCTGGAGCAGCCAACTTCATTCTTCCTACAGATACAGATGTTTGGACGTGCACAAGTCTTACATGAACAAATGTGAGGGAAATCAGGAGGAAGTTGCTCGGTGATAATTTGAGGAATCCATCCTGTTTCCATCTGCTCGTATCCATAGTCACCGGGATAAGGTATACCAAGATCTTCTAATAGACCATACCACTGGTTAGCCTGTAAATATGCCCGCTTGATGTGTAATGCCGTACTAGATAAAGTCGGTGGAAGCTTGGTGAAATCTAAATTTTTCATTCGGTGGTATTTAAAAATTCTTAAATCATTAATTTTCCTGATGTCTTTAGATAACATCCTTGTCAAAAACTCAGGTGATCAGCCGTTAGTTCCACAGATCTCGCGGCAAAGGCATGATTCATTCTCTGAACTCTCTCATAGCTACAGCATAATCCAACATGGTTAAGAGATGTTATTAAAGTTTTAGATTTACATGTTTCATGAATTGCTTGTGCTGTAGAGACGTGAAAAGGAGTTTTTTTCATGCCGTTGTGAAAGATAAAGTACAGTAACTGAAACAGCGTATCAGACCTTCTTTGTCTGTGGTTATCAACTCGATCTGAAGATAATCCCATCATTTGGTTGAAAAACGTATCCCAAAGCGTAGGTCTATTATGTTGAAAGCTTAGGAGGCTCTTTTCAATGTCTTGTTCATCACAGAATTTATTGTCAAGATCAAATTCATACTGTTTAAGCTCATTGGCTAATTGTTCTACGGTATCTTTTAAACTGTTAGAAGCAAACAATTTCTGAACAACTTTTTTCGTACTTATCTTAGAGGAGAATACGAGCTGGGACTTTGACCGTTCTTTCGGATATGCAAATGTTACTTCTTCCCCAAAATGTCTGATAAGAAGAATTTTCATCTGTCTATTTGAAATTTTATTTTCCAGCTGACATTTCGAATTCATGAAACCAGTAATTTCAGACAGTTCATAACCATTTTTGGAAAAGTCTAGCGCATCAATTACTTTTTGGAATCCTTCTGTAATTGTGCTGTTGGTAGACAGAGTTTCAAAATTCTCAGCGTTTCTTGAATATTTTAATAAGTAACTACTCATACAGGAAGAGTGGTAGAAAACATCTGCTGCAAATACACTATTAACATCATCCAGTGTGCTTGTCCTTGAAAATACTTCATCTTGAAAGTATCGTGTTGCTAACAAAAATTTTTCTGCCCTTTCCTTTTCACAGACCCGATATAATTTAACATCACCTTTATACTTTTTGCTTCCACATATGATGCAAAGTTTAACTTCATCACATTGCTGCCTATGGCAGTGCTTCTTTTGCCTATTTCCAGTGTCTTTGGTGCCATTTATGGAAGTAGAACTGTCAGAATTTCGGGTTCTTTTTATTCTTTGTGAGCGTAGACAATATTTTTTGTAACAGTCAAGATGATAATACACTTCTCTATCTTCTAATCTTTTCTTTAAATCGACATCATCACTGCAGTTAGAGGCATCAATTAATTTCTCTCGTCCATTTACAGTCCCATATATTTTTTTACCAGTATTTCCCTTTTCACATACAACACAAATTTCGGATAAATTGGTTTTCTTCCATTTCGTTGATGGTGGTACTAGTTGCACTCCCTCCATGTTTTTTGTCTGTCAAATAGTTTTCTATAATTCTGAAACAAAACACACAATAATTAAAATTAGACTTTTAAAATTAGACATTTTATGACCCTTAAAAAAAATTAAATAAATTTCAATATATATGATGTTGTTTTCATAAATCTTAAAGCATCTAATGTAAAATTATCTACTTATCAATTTTAGTCCTTTTCAATTTTGAGCTACCAGCAATAGTTTCCGAGATATAAGACGTTTTCTAATAAATCTACATATGCGCCATCTTGGGCGCCATATTGGGAGAAACCTCCCCATAACAGAAATGCGTACCCAAGCTAAAACATATCCTTAGGCATATAGAAACTAAGTTTTGAAAAGAAATTCTCTATACACTTCCGTGCAACAGTCCTCACTAGTGTGGCCCCTGCACTATAATATAGTAGATTAAAATTAACCTGCATAAAATTTGTAATACAATTCAAGGTCATCACATTAACATTAGTTACACTATAACACATGGTTGAAAATTAGGCAATCTGCTTACTCCTGTGTGCATAATAAGCTTTAAAATATTACCTCACGGAAAACTGTTGATTGGACCTCTTATATGTTAAAATTTAAATCGCAATCTTGACTATGTAGTGATTAGAACATTTCCAATAGCGAAAACTTCGTCAAATATATCGGCGTGCCGTTAATTTTTAACCAGTTTTTATAGAATTGACCCTTATACACATCCATTTTTTATATTAACATCCGAAAACTACACATTATGCAACGGAGCGACCAAAATCTGGTATCGCATAATTTATATGGCATTAAATCACACAATGTATATTTTTTCGGGATGATTACATCAGAGAAAAATTCTCTCGCAATAAAACAACAGAAACAACAACAAGCCCAATCCAATATCTCTATGCTTTATCTTTATTAAACTGGAATATAAATTTTGAAAAAAGACAGATCTGTATTTTCAAATATTATATATATATATCAAATATAATACATGTTGAAACATGGTGTTGAATACGAATTGTAAATAATGTTCTCCGTTGTTTTATCTGAATCTGCACTGTTCCACTGTTCATCTAATGGTGGGACCACACTCCACACCAAACCAACAAAACAAAACAGCAAAAGAATAAAACTGCAAATTTTTGAAAACAGAAAAAAGTTGTCCTCTGCTGTCCACATATATTATGAAAACAATTAGTCAACTTTGTGCTCCTGATGAGAAGATAATAGATAATGTGGCGTTTTCGAAATTTTAAATTACAAAGGAACAATGACATATTATTTATTATGACAGCTGTTTTTTTATTTTTAACCCAAAAAAAAGAAAATACGTTTTTGGGTTGGTCCGAGCTTAAACATCGACAAAAAAACTATGTTGTGGAATTGTTGGAAGATCTATGGAAAGATGATATCGGTATTAGTAGAGAAATGCGATCCAGCTTTAAAAACTTTTTAAGAATGACCAGCCCCCAGATGCTTAACCAGGTCATGGTTAAAAGGGTGGTTGAAAGAACAACACAAGAAATACTGGAAGAATACGACTGGGCAAATACATGGGAAGAAATTCATAAAAGAACCATCAGAAAAAGTAACGAAAGAACTGCTCTCAATGAGCAGGAACAAACTGCGCACCACTACGGGGCTACTTACGGGACACTTTCCCACAAAGGAGCACCTAAACAAAATAGGGCTGTACAACGGAGACCTTACATGCAGAATATGCAAAAAGGATACCGAAACAGCTCTGCATATACTATGCAACTGTGAGTCGCTGGACCACAGAAGGTAGAAACTTTATGGTAGAACCCAAATGACTCCAGAAGACTTCTACAATCAACCAGCTAAGAACCTGTATGAGCTAATACAGGGAACGGATTGGCTGAATAGGTTGTAGTCAGAACACTAGGAGTATCCACAATAAGCCCAGGAGGCTGAGGTGGTACCGGCGAAAGGACGGCTCCGAAGGGAAAAAAAAAGAATGACCAGTACTGATCTTGAAAATCTAATACAAATCATCGGACCAACGATACACAACGAAAATACAACACGAAATACTTAATCAACACACAATGACACAAACTGAAGGACCACGAATTAATTTTTGTTTCCCCTGAGTGTTCGTGTACACTAAAGCAGCAAAGTTTTCAGAATCGCAGACAAAACACACGACAGGCGACGGGAAATTAAAAAGTTGCTTTTCCAATACACAGCAAAAATATTGAATGAAGTGGTCATCATTCAGACCACAACAGTATATAGTGTGACAAGGGGAGAAAATGAGCTTTAGCAATCCCAAGACTATTAGATGCACGAGTGAGCGTAGCGAATAAACCAAAAAATAGGAAAGTTTAACAAAAAACTTCAACATACACAAAATCATCAACGAATGGGGAAAATCTTCAAAAATCGTTGTGAATTTCCCTTGGACTGCTAAACAATACTTTCCGCTTTATTTTTAGTGTTTATATGATTGGTTTTCCGGTAAGGTAGGCGAAACATGATTTTACTTTCCAATAATGCATTTTCCGTTAATACTAAAAACAATCTCATTGGAAACATGAATATGTTCCATATTATTACGTATAGCATTTTTTAAATGATTTGATTATAATAATGTCCAAATTAATAACCTTCCTTTCCAAAATAATTATAAAGTTCCATACTTGAAAACTTACTACCCATATTTCAATTAAAACCTTCCTTGTATAAAACTAAAATTTTTTCTATTACTCCTCGTATATTTATATCGAACGCAACTTAAATATTCTATCCATTGACTAAATACCTCGATATATCGACTCACTTATCTAGCGCCAATACGAATCCAGTAAACAACCAGTGTTTTGCCTAAAAAAACTCCGTAATATGTTTTAAATTTTAAAAGAACAAAGAGATTTGTATATTATTTTGTATTAGTGATTCGAATAGTGAACATGCATAGTTTTGATGTAATTCAGGTAATCACATCATGGATAATTTTAATGTTATGATGATACTTGTATTATTTTTATTTATAAAAGCAAGAATTTTTAAATTGTTATATTTGTTTTACGAATGAAGAAAGTAACATATAAACGAAATGTTTTCCACTAAACTTTTTGTACAGCCCTATTTATATTTGATTTATAACTGGAATGGGGTAAGGTGAACTATACGGAGACACGAGTTTTTGACTGATTTTGCAAAAAATCAATAGTACCTATTTCAAAGATTGTCCTTCGAAATATTTGCGAGCTATTTAGTATTTCCAGGAAAAATCCAAAAAAAAGTTTTTCTTTCAACATTTTAACCATCACTTTTTGGCCCGATATTTTATACAAAAAACATTTTTAATGTGTCACACTGTAACGGAAAAATATATTTTCTCAAGTTAAAATTTGATTATTTGTTTTACAATATCATTAAAAGTACCAATTTTACCAATAGGTTTTTACATGTTAATAACTTAGTGTATTTTTTAAAAAATAGCTGGAGGTGGGTTTAGTTCCGCTACTTTAAATATCTTAATTTATAGATTGATAATTCTGAATGATTAACGTGAATACAATTTTTTTGATCACGACAATAAAAAGTGTTTTTGACCAGTGTTACACTATACTTTTTGTACAACCTCGTTTAAATTATAGTAATATGATAAAAAAAGTGATTTATAAATGTAATGCATTATTTCATTTTCATTAAACAAAAAAAATTAAAATATTTGCATATATTTCTGCATCTCTTTTTATACTGATAATAAATCCTAGAAGGTTTCCTTGGCTTGATTTGCTATTTCTGGTAGTGTATTTGGGAAATTTAATTTTTTTTCCGAATCGAAAATCAAGATATTGTCTTGAAAAACTAACTATGCTCTCAGTGCAAACTGACAAGTCCAAACAATTAACGACTAACGTCTAACTAGGCAAACCAGACAACTAGATATATTAATATCAAAACTTTATATGAGGACAGGAAATTATTGGAAATATAAATAGAAACGGAAATCACATTTTCGCTGATGGTATTCAAATGACGTTTTTTTTCTGAAGGGTATTAGAAAAATAAAATTTTCGAACTTTTCATCGTAAAAAACATTTATGTTAATTAAGGACAGACATAATAGTGAATTATTTTTTTAAATATCCTTTAGTATATAATTTTCATTTATTTTTTTTCAGATTTTAACGCTCCCTTCGATTCAAAAAATGCGATCTGCCAAAGGTAGGTGATTGTTGTGACGAATAACAGAAATAGAAATATTTATGACATGCAGTTTTCAAGATTTAAATTTTTATATAATTGATAATAAATTCTCACTAAAATAATTTTTATCAAAATAAATTTATTTGTATAATGAAAATTGATAATAATTACTTCCCAGTGATTATTCAATTTGATATTAGAATCATAAATTAATTAATTTTCTTACAATTATATATTTTTAATGTTTGAAATATATTTTCTATTTTTGTTATTCAAAAAGTATGCCTGGAAAGGTTTTGACATTTATTGTATTTTTCGTATAGGTTGTTTTACTTTAAATAATTATATAAATATCCAGAATATTTCAAACACCCTCAACTGCTATTACAGATAATTATTTTTAGGTACATTCTGTTTGCGTTTCTTCTTTTCAGGTGGAGTTTTTTCAGAGTAGCATCGTTCTCGTTGAATTCTAATAAAACTTATTAATTCAAGATAAATATCTTTCCAGAACTAAGCTCAGATTAAAAAATATTTGATAATATAAGAAAACTCAATATTTTGTAAACCAATTATTTAGTGTGGACATATTAAAAAAAATTTGCATTGTAATCATCAGAAATTTTGAATATTCTGGACATTTTATTGAGATAAATCTTTTGATTAATTTTTTTGGTGAAATAAATGTGGGCTTTTTGTATAAACTATTAGTTGCATGCTTTTCCTTGGAAAAAAACTGGAGAACGATTTTTTAGATATCAAGACACCAGATGATGCTCTAGATAACAGAAAAAGGAAGGATTTTGAGTGTTTCCGATTCTTTACATTTTTATTTTTACAAATATTTTGAGCAGTTGAGGATTTTTTTTTGTGGTTACACAAATTTTCATTAATGTATTATTTATGTATGGAGTGGAGAATCTGATCACATAACTTTCCTTGGGTACAATAAAATTTTTTAGATTTATCACTAAAAATTTATATTTAATCTTCAAAATTAGACAATATACAGTGCTATCGTATCTTTTGAACGGCTACACTTACATTAATAACATTTGGAGGGTGGAAATAAAGTGTTGCAAACTTCTCTTCGAATTATAACAGGTGACGTAATAGTAATAGATGACGTCACAGTGCCACTCTGGCCAATAATTTTAAATAGGACCTTGTGGCAAGTGATATCTCGTTTGAAAGGCATTGACATTGGCTACATAGCAATATTAATTTTGTTTGGGTT
Source organism: Galerucella calmariensis (assembly GCA_910591675.1). NCBI lineage: Eukaryota > Metazoa > Arthropoda > Insecta > Coleoptera > Chrysomelidae > Galerucella > Galerucella calmariensis. Next base: position 92,467 of record CAJUYG010000728.1, on the reverse strand, counting down.
TAAACTAATTTTGACGGATAAATTAAATAAATACCAACATTATAATTTCACATTTAAATATTGAAGATTTTTCAGTCCGCCTCTGGTTAGTTGTCAAAAAAATTGACTTTTTTAATTTAATAGTATTTGTTGCTTTGCAAAGTTTTTCTAAATAGCTTAAATATTTGATTTTATTATTGTTTAACGAGACGTTTAAGATTTTACATATACAAAATGGTTCGTACTCAAGCCGACAAAGTAGCAGCTATCTTAATAATTGGTGAATCTAGAAAGAATCTCCATCAAGCGGAACGTTTATTTAATGAGAGATACCCAGATCGCTTTCGTCACTAAAACAAATTGTTTTTGTGTAATGTGGGTTTTGACTAATTTTATTTGTCATACATTCACAGAATTCGAGTCTTCTGTCGGGGTCGTCATCCGAAAGGTGGTGCACCATTTTTAACATAACCTAACCTAACCTAACCATTCGAAGAGAAGTTTGCAACACTTTATTTCCACCCTCCAAATTTTATTAATGTAAGTGTAGCCGTTCAAAAGATACGAGGGGGGAGGGGACTTTTGAATAGCACTGTATAACTAAGTAATTTCAACTCATTTTTAAAAGTGTTCAGTTTTTTTTTGTATAACTTTAGATTTTTTGAGCTACTCTATATACACAGGTACTGGCTCAAGGTTGCTCTAACTTAGACTTGTGACTTAGACTTAGAGACAGTATCATAGGGAAACTTATGTGATGTATGCCTTTGACTAAGAGATAAATGTGATGGCAATCGCCGGTCGGTAAATGGAAATGGTCGATTTCGGTGTTTAGTGATGGTTAATGGAAATATGGTGCAGTCCAAATGGTATTGAGTTGAACATTGCGCCATGAATAATTGAAAAGGTAACTGTTAGTTTTATTTTCCATATATTTTCTGTTCTTCTTGAAAAATACAGTGATTTGAACGAAAAACCTATATCAATTTTTCAAATCTCTAAGTTGAAATAGAATGCGTTTTTTTAAATTTAATTGAACTTTTCTTAATAGAATTAATTGCCTAAGTCCTCAAATAGTAACACCGTACATAGAGCTTGTCATTGTGGACCTTTCTTTAAACAGATCTAATAAGATACAAGTATTTAGAAGCAATATTATTATATTACAAAATAAAATATTCAGTATTATAAAAATAGAAGAATATATGGGGTATTACAACTGTGTACAATGTTTGAAACTCGCGTGGAAAATGACTTTCGCAGAAGTGATGTACATTACTTCTTCTACGACCACGCGATAATTTTACGAATTTACTTTGAATGATAATAAAACATTGCGATATAATATACATCAAATGAGATTCGTTAATATGTGTAGGTACCCGCATAGCTATTATAGCAGGTACCTATCCAGTATGTGAATTGAGAAAATAACAAAGTTTATGAGATTATTTTCATTGATTTAGTAATATTGTGGTAGTTACCATTAAGTGTGCTATAGCTACTTTTCTATGTAGTTATAGAAAACGTTGTAAATGAAAATATTAAAAAGTAATCATGAAAAACGCACAAAATAAATTAGATTTATTTATTATCTCGTGAAGGGTTCCATATATGGAACTCACTCTGTATAATCTAGTGAACACATTTTTTTTTCAAAAACTACCAGCAAAAATAAATAGCAATTTTAAAAATCTAAAAGGTTGGAATAACTAAATTTTACAAGTCGACAAAAAATGACATTTTCTAAGTTAGCATAAGCTTGATTCGTACAAGAAGCAGCGACTCTATATACGTGCCGCGTTTCCTCCTCTTCCTGATGGTCAAGGTCCATCTTCCAGCGTCCACTCGCTTTATGGAAATAAAAGTTTTTCGCTTAGGAAGGATTTACAGGATTGTCATTTCAAAAGATCGGATCGGTTCTCGGAAACAATAAGAAACTTATCGACTTGATCCAGATTCTCACCCTTGAATCAGGGTGGAGAGAGCACCTAGCTTCATCTGTGAATAACACAAAACTCAATTCTTGTAAGGCCGAATGCACGTGTTGTTGTGCTCATCTTAATCTTAGTCTTCTTCTAGAGAGAATCTTGAGCCATTCCATAGGTACCTATTCTTCACAAATAGTTTACTTTACATGCTTTGTTTGAAAAAAAGATATGAATGAATACTGTTTTTAGAGCCAGAAGGTGATGCAGAAGCCTGCCTTAGGAATTTTAAATTTGACGAGCAGTTTGACAATAACTCATATTAATTGTATAATTTTTTTCTTTTTTAAGTATGGAACCCACTTAGTATCTCAACGGTTCAATATTTTTAAATTAAATTGCTCATACCCTTCTAAGAAGATCCAAGGAATTCAAAAATGATATCAAATTCAATGTACCATTTCCGGTCAAACCGAAAATGCATATCAACTTTGTTATTTTAAATAGAACACCCTGTATATTTTTACATTTTTGAATTCCTTGTAAAATTCTGCATACAGTAAGACTTTCCATTATAATTTTTTTATTAAATAATTTAGGCTTCAATCAATAATTTATCATCTCCATATTCTCACATAATTAAAATTTCGATTCGTTTTCCTTCTCTTAGATACACCATAACAGAAAAAACAATAGTAACAAATAATACAGAACAATATCATTACACAACTTGTACTACACTAATAGGTAAATTATTAAATAATTTATTTGACTATTGAGACTTCATCCATGGCTACCTAAGTAAGTCAAAAACAATACATTATTGATTAAAGCCTCAATAATTCAATAAAAAATATGAATGGAAAGTTTCACTGTATGCAGAATTTCACAAGGAATTCAAAAATGTAAAAATATATAGGGTGTTATATTTAAAATAACAAAGTTGATATGCATTTCCGGCTTAACCGGAAATGATACATTGAATTTGATAGCATTTTTGAATTCCTTGGACATTCTTGGAGAGGGATGAGCAATTTCATTTGAAAATATTAAACTGTTGATGAGATACTTAGGGGGTACTTAGGGGGGGATACTTTATACTAACTCTGTATAATCTTGCATTAACTTATAGTAGTGTGGAATTTTTTTCATGAGAACAGTAAAATAGTAGAAACGAGTAGTTGAATACAGTTTCTAAGCAGTTTCTATGCGTATTAAAATTTATTATCATTTGTGTTAAGTTTTCATGGGTGTAAATTGATATCATATTCATTGAAAAGTGTGTTACCATGTTTAATACTGTTACTTTCCTTTATTAGAGGTGGAATGCAGAAGTGTAGCAGCAAAAATATTGTGGTTAATGAATGAACTATAAATGTTTATATAAATCGGCTAGATAAAGCTTGTAAATAAATTTGATCATTAACTTCGACAATAAATTAAGTTTAACGATTTTATGCGAATTACTTCTGTCCACCGCTAAGTTGAAAAAATAATTACTATGAAGTTAAGCTAGGTAATTACATTTTTTTGTGTGTGATACAAATTTTATTGATAATTAACCTCTCCCTTTTCTCAACTTTGTCTTTCCAATTGATTACTGCTTAAAAAAAAGTCGAATATAATTACAGAAGATTAATGAAAATTTCGCCGTATTTAATGGATTTTGTTTTTATGCATCAACAAAAAGCATGAAAATTATGTTGTGTTAACAATACAAGAATATTATATTCAAAAGATATTCTTTTACACTAGCGATGGAAAGCGCAAACGTTTGTTTGTTCGCGTTTAAATAATTTACATTTTTAATAGACCGTTTTAGTGGAAGACATCTTGTGGTTGCTGCGATCTATTGATTTTATAAGAGCTAATAGGATATCCATTTCCATTAACCACAAAACAAATTAGAAATAGAATAGGTAGACTGGGTTTTTTAAATAATTTTATCTACGACCACCTTTAAAATTAGTCATTTACGAACCAAAAAAAAATTTGTGAAATCATACATTATACATACGCTGAAAAGCGTGCGTAAATGAACAACGTTTTTTATATGGGACTTTAATTATAACACCCAAAAGCGTGTGTAAATGACCAATGCTTTTTAAATGGGGTTTTCATTTTAACACTCTTTTTAAGCTACGTATTAATCAAGTTGCCTTGAATTTAGTCGTTTGTTGTATGTACCTACTAAACAGAAGGTGATGCACTACCTTGTACTCATCATTTTTTCTGTCGGCGCAACCACAAGATATCTTGCGTCAAAACGGTTTATTCATTATCAAAATCAGCAACTGCTATACATATGTCGGTTTTTCCGAAAAGTGTGTTCTGCAGCACCAGCTAAGAAGAAATTCTACTGGTCAGTCATTTAAAATTCGCTCGCAGAAAATGAATGGTTCAACTGTGAGCTTGATTTACATAGAACGAACACGAGCAAGCGTACACAAACAAAACAAGTAGCGAATTCTTGCTTATTTAGTGAATACGCGCTTTGAGACACTTTGAATATGACAAAGCTTGAATCAGCTCATAATGATATCTCAAAATATCCTTAGTTATGCTAACAGTAATTTTAGCTAAATATTTTTTAAATTGCCTAGCAATGAGTTCGTTTTTTCAATTGAATGATTGATTAATTGATAAATGATTGCTATAATAGGAAATTAGTTTATACAGATTCCTAGATAAAAGTATTATGTATCACAAATTTAGGGGCCATTCGAATTTTACGAATTTTAGGACTTATGAACCCCTCCCCCCATCCTTGTCACAGGTTGTCACGTTTTTATAACTCCCCCCCCCTACTGATGTGACGTCACACATTTTTTAAATTTATGCATGTATTTGAAAATAATTGGGAGAAAACAGCTATTTTCATTTTTAACTTATTTTTATTACATAATAATCTAATAAAATGCTAAATTATCAATAAATATAGATCAAGTTCGTGAATTTTTTAAGTTTTCAATCCACATCCAAACTTTGCGTTTTAGTATTTTAAATTTTAACATGTGACGTCACAAAACTATTGACCCCCTCATGCCCCTTGTCACACGATGTCACACTTCGGTGATACCCTCCCTCCCCATTAAAGTGTGACGTACTTTATGGATGGATGGCTCCTTATATAGAAACAGTTGCACACATTTCAAAATCATATCGAATATGTCTATGATAATTATGTCGAAAATATGGCCAAAAATCTTAATATAGTAATGTTTTAATGATATTGATGGAACGTTTATTTCCAAAAGGACTTTTAAGGACAATCTAAGTATGATAATAACTTCCGAAAGTATCACAGGCAAAACTTCAAAATATTAGAATCATTTTATGTTTCAAGTATACTCTGATAGTCACAATATACTTTTTTAATTCAGAAGACAGTTGAAAAGTGGAAATCTTTTCAGGTTCACCTGTTGGTCGAAAGCTTCTTTCAAACATTTTTAAAATATCTGGCATTTTGTTGATCAGTGTCAGGTCAGTGGTAATAGTCTTGAAGATTTTTTTTATGCCGAATATTATTGAAATGATAGGCTCAAAGTAACGTTTTTTTTGATAGTTCAATGGAAGTCGTTAACGAAAATATCACATATTCTTTGGTAAATAGTTTGTTTATGCGTTGTGTGATATGAGCTACTTAAATATTATAATAATCTGACAGACAAGACATTTAACTTTATTGTTCTATGAAACTTAAAGAAAAAAATAGTAATTTTTTGTTTCGCAGAAACAATTTTTTGGGTAGCACTGAGATGAATTTCAATTTTACAACATCGAGTTATATTGTTTATGTTGTAATAATAAATAACTTCTTAAAGTAATCCATCCTTACGTCTTTGACTTTTATTATGAAATATTGTCATATTATCTATAACATTAGGGTATAGTGTATCTCCCAAGAGTTATGAATCACCCGGTATATTACTATAATTTCTCCAAACGTGCTAATGCTTAATTTTGTGAAATTAATCATTTATGTTTAACAAGCTTCCTTGAGAGAATGCATCACTCTGTATATCGAGTTCAATAAAATTTCAAATACTTCTTGGATTTACAAAAGTATTTTCTTTAAAATAAAGTTAACGTGAAATAATAGATTGACAAAAACTTGGGAGTCAAGAAATAATTATTCTCAATGAAAGATTTTATGGGAAATAAATTTGAATTGCTTTTACGACAAATGCATTTAAAGTTGGTCGAAGACGCCGACAAATTTGACTCTCTATCGTAACCACTTTTTTGTTCAGTACTGCATTCTCGGCATGGGTTTATAAATCATTATTTACAAATTATCCGCGATATAAGTTGAAATACGAAAAACAGATTCTTTACGTAAGAGAGCAATCTATGCAGTTGATGTTGAATAATTAACCCAAGTATGTTGAACCCAATATCTAAAAATAAAACATCCAATGTAAAATGTAATTAGTTTTTATAGTAAAGGTGAGTTAACAACTCCATATTCAAAAATAAACATAACAGGTTAAAGTGAACTAAATCGCAAACAAAAAAGAAAATCCAAAACCTATAATTAGTCTCATACTTGTCTCAAGTCCAAGAAATACATAAAGCCGAATTGTTGTAGGCCATTTCCCTGCACCTTTTATTTTTGACATAATCACCAGAACTCGTCTATTCATAATTCGTCTACAAGTAGAATAACAAAACAAAACTTTCCATTACTTTCGCTTTTCCAAGATAAATCTATTAATTTCAATAACCACTTTTAGATAATTATTTCTTAATCCATATCAAAATACAGGACGATTTTCATACAACGAGACTAATCTCGTAAACTATTATTTTTTGAATTTTCCAAGTATTAAACACTACTATATTGAAGACAAGTGAGATGCATAGATCTAAGTTAAATGCAGATAAAAAATAACCGGCCAAAAGCGAGTCAGACTCGCGCATTAAGGATTCCGTACCATTATCTATAAAATATTACTCAATCGTCTACATGTAGCCAAATTCTGCTTTAGCTGTTTTTTCATAGTTGGCGAAATGATGTTGTTTCTAAAAATTACGTTTGTAGTATGGGAGTTTCCTTCTATATTTATTTTATCCTGTTTTTCAGTATTTGTTGTAATAGCGGCAACAGAAATACATCATCTGTGAAAATTTCAACAGTCCATCTATTACGGTTCATGGGATATAGCCTGGTGACAGAGGGACAGCGAAGTTTTAGTAATGGGGTCTGTTTTTCACCCTCTGGGTACGAAGCCGTAATGAATGATATATTACCTTTATTATGTGAAAAAAGAACTAAAAACAAAAAAAATTCACCACAGCAGCGAATCGAGCCGCCATACTTCAGGTTTAACTTTTAAATTTTCTGTGCACCTAACCGTGTAGCTATTTCCCAGACGGTTAAAAGTATTCGAAAGTGGTATGAATATGGAGTTCGACTTCTTTAAACATAACTATCCATTTTTTCATCAAACCAGAGCGAATTTAAGAAAATTAAGTGCAATTGAACTTATTTTTCAACGACCTTTCCAAAAAATTTAGCTCGTGTTTGACAGTTTTGTACAGGAATCCCTATGTCGCATCTTATAAATAACACAGTTTATATCATTTACCATGATTGGTATCGATAATTATAAATATATTCCTTGTTGTATATGTATTGAGTATCAATTAACGAAAAGAACCAAAATTAGCGCTTGCACTAGTGACATGCACACTGTCTAGTTCCATGAAAAGTGGCCTTTATTCATACGCGTACGGAAAAAAATCTTATCCGTACGTGTACGGATGAAAAAGCTGTCAAATGAATTATTATTAAGATTGACCACTGGCAAGCTGTCAAATATATAATTTTTAATTAGATTTACCTATGTAATCCTTTTTTTAATTTCTTGGGAAATTAAACCACAATATTTTTAAATTCTTTATTTCAACGTTTCGGTAGCGTTCCAGCTACCGTTGTCAAGAAAATATAAGTAATATCTAAATTTGTAGCGATCTATTTGAAAAGTGAAATTTTTGTCATTTTCTTGATTAAAAAAAATTTAGGGCGCGGTCGAGGATCAAAACCGCGTACTCTTCGTCAGAAGTCCGATGTTGTACCAACTAATCCAAGCCACCTGTTATAATAGTAGGAAAATGTAATCATCTTGAAAGGTATTCATGAGAAATATGTATGAAATATAATGAACAATAATAATTTCACTTCCAATTTCTATAATTATCCAACCAATCAATAATTGTAATAACCTTCCTATATTATATAGTTAAACTACTTGAATTTTTGTCACTATTGATAGTTATTGTTAATTTTGAAATCAATTATGTTGACTTTAATTGTAACATTTTGTGTATTAATATGTCAGATGTTGATTACACGTGATCGTAGGAAAAATACTGTACATTACTCGTGCGAAAGTGATTTTTCACACTCGTGTGATTGTCGCACTCGGCTCATGCCTCGTGCTACAATATTTCCCACTCGTGTGAAAAATGTCACTTTCCGCATACGTTATGTAATATACTATATTTCGTTTGATATATGTGCGATTAACTTCGAATGATGTGTAATATGTACCGTTTGGCGCTAATATAATAAAAGTGAGACTAGTACTGAAATTAAAATAATTAATTGGATTTTGCAAACGATAAAAAGTACTAGGCTCTCATGTAATTTTTTTAAGAACATAATAGCTAAATGGAAACCTACTTAAATTTTTATTGAGATGTCATTCAATCAATACAATAATAATTATATAAATTGAGGTTTTCCTAATTGAAACTTTGTTTACAATTCTCACAGTATTAATTCATAGTGGAATGTAAACAGTTTATAAAACAGTCAAAACAATAGTTCAAACAAAAAATATTTAACAATAAGCATGATTTATTTGAATCTTAGATAATTTCCATGTTTTGCTAAATATGTCCAATTTAAAACAATGAAGTTTGCCGACTTGATTAAAATTCCATGCCTTGTAGGACATTTTTAATGCAACCATTGAATCGATTGAATAATATATTTGAAACAAATAAAAAGAGGTCGGTTTATATATGTAATTTACTGTAGTTTAATTTAATTACTAAATATTTAGGGTAAACCAACTATGAGTAATATTTACCCTTTTAGCCTTTCTCTAACTCCACCGCTGCGAGTACTAATTTTGAAATTACTGTAAATCATCGAAAATAAGTATGATATAATTTTGGAATTGCATGAAAATGTAGATTTTTCAAAATACATAATATACTGGGTGTGCAATTAAAATTAAAATATCGCTGACGTCGTTTCTCACAGAACCGTATTCTTAGATGTTCAGTAAAAATACAGTAAATTAAAATTTAAAATCAAGCTGTCCTAGGTGATTTTCTCAAAGTGGTTTTTAGCTGAAAATCAATTTAATCCATTCTTTATGAACACAGTGTATAGATTAATCAAAGCTGTGAGCATATACCTAAATATTAAAAATAAGGTTAACTGAAATTGGCTTGATTTTAGTAGATTTATTCTCAGAGATTAAAATTAAGGATTTTAATACTAGGTACACATGCCATCGATTTTTATTTACTGATAGCCTTCCATTCACCCGACTTTATTGCTGTATCTGTATCTGTAGAGTAGGGAGGGTGAGTGAAGGCTCACAGCACTTAGGCCACATCCTTCCGAGGAGTTGTCCTCCTATAGGTCATCGTCCATCCTGTCCTTCTCAGGAAGGTGGACAGGTCACTAGGAGACATCTCCTTTATATCGGCAGGTGTAGGCCAAGACTCACCGAACACACACTCTCTTATTCCGGACACTCGCATAAGACATGCCTGACAGTTTCATCTTCCTGTTCACACATCCTGCATAGAAGTGTGTCCACTAGCCCCATAGTATGGAGGTGTTTCCTTAGTTGACAGTGGCCAGTCAGAAATCCTACTGTTAAACGTAGGTTTTTCCTGGTCATCGCCAAATATTTCTTCGGCGCCAGCTTCCCAGGGTCGCCCAGGGTGATACTTGCAAGACTGCATCCTTTGATTCCATGCCATCTCTTAGGGGATTGAGCATGGGTGTAAGGTTTGGCTAGTTCCGCAATTGTCGAAGTCGTTAGGCCGTAGGTGTCACTGGGTCCTAGAATTTTTAGTCCAGCGGCTTCCCTGGCTAAAGAATCGGCAATGCGATTTCCTTTACTCCTGTCGTGCCCTTTAACCCACCTCAGGATAATATTGTTATCTGCCGAGGCGTCAGCTAAATCTTGGTGGCACTCTAGTACTAGCCTCGATATAACACGTTGTCTGTTCAAGGCTAATAGGGCTTGTCTACTATCAGTGCAGATTGTTATGGTTTTGCCAGAAATTCCTCTTCTGGTTAGTTCTTTTGTGGCAATTGAGATACCAGCCAGGTTTGAACCATTTACGCAACCTCCTTGAGGTTCAGAGGGGTCAGACCAGTAATTAGTTCCATTTCTGCGGTTGGTGTTGTTCTCATGGATCCTGTGATGTTTAAACAAGCCATTCGCTGTATTTGATATAATTTTTTGATGGCCGTTGCTTGTAGAACCTTCGGCCCCCATGCAATTGCTCCATACGTTAACATGGGTCTTATTATTGAAGTGTAGATCCAGGTGACCACACGGGGTGACAGACCCCATGTGCGTCCCACTGTCCTCCGACACTGCTCATAAGCCACATATGCTCTTTTTGCTCTTAGATTTGTATACATATTTTGAGCTTTATTTTAAAACTATATAAGGTGTTGTGTTCCAACTAGTTGTGGGGTTCTGACTCTATCAAGTCCAACATACATGGACTTGGGACCTCGGTTTTACGTCTCCTCCGAAATACTGCATATTATCTACATTATACCTCGTGCTCATTGATATAACGCCTGCGAGCTGTGACATGCTAATCACCCTAGTAACCTAAAGTGCACCCTGGTAATCTAAACTGTTTCGTTGCAGACTGTACGGACTGCTAATTTCATAAGCGTACCTACTCGATAAATTACGATTAGTTTTATTTTACATTAGTTATCAATGTATCTGGCCACACTATTATTTTAAATGGAAATAAAATTACCAAAACTTATAATGTCTCCAATAGCTAAAGAAAAAACTAACAACTGTAAAAACCCAAATACATTATGGTATGATTCCGTATTCATAAAAATAAATAAATATTATTGAGGTCAAGTGCTCATTGGCCGTTACGGTTAGCCCTGCCCGCTATTGCAAGATCGATGTACGTATATGTAATTCGCGTACGGTCTACGACGGTGTTTCCCTGGTCACTCATCCAAGTACTAACAGCGCTCGACACTGCTTCACTGTAATTATCGCATCAGAGGCGATCCACTGCAGAGCTGGGTCGACATCCCAATTATTTATTTATAAAACATTACATTATCATTATTAACAATAAATTATAATACCTTCTGTTTGTGTCTTAGATAATTGAAAATTGACCATTGAACGCGAACTCATTTTTGTGAATTGTGTTTAAGTAAGTGAAATCTTCACGTAGTGCTTTTGCGTATATCTGGCTGCAGTAGAAAATAAATCAATATTTGATCATTATACAATCTAATCAAACACACCATGTTTAACGTATAGTTTTTCAGCTTAACAGAAAGTCGGTAAATATCTCAAAGACACTTGCTTTTTTTGTTAACTTTTTTTTTCATCCTGCGACACAGATCTAAGAGGTCTTTTTTATGGGACCGACATATTTGCCTTAATGTAAATGTGACGTTCGGTCGCTTCATCTGCACTCATGAAATATGAAATTCCATAATTTCATTTTTAGGGTTTTGTACCTAGAGAGTAAAACACGGGTTCTGTTACTAAGACTTCGCTGTCCGCCTGTCTGTCACCGGCTGTATCTCATGAACCGTTATAGTTAGACAGTTGACATTTTACAGATGATGTATTTCTGTTACTAAGAACAGAATAAAATAAATATTTGAAAACGTGATTTTTCTGCTCGTGTTTGTTTGATGTTGTTGATACGGCAACAGGAAGCTGGCGCCGTGGTGTAGTTTCTAGAAAACGGTATTTCGCGTATGGTTTTATAGATGGTACGGAGCTCTTCGTGCCTGAGTTCGATTCGCACTGGACCGGGAGTATATTGTCGGTTTTTTGGAACTTTAGTTCTTTACGTCAGGTTATGTTTGAGCGACCGGGGGTCGCGCCGCAAAAGATCTGGCCGTTACGTTATGTTACGTTGCTTCGTTATGTGCCTTGCTTGCGTGCGTGTGCTGATTCCTGAGTCTCTCTCTCGTTTACGAAGCAGCGATTTATATGCTTCGGCCGGGAACCGGACCCGGGACGCCCGCGTGGAAGGCGAGCATTCTACCACTGAACCACCGATGCGTCCGATGCTACATTAAAATTCTATGCAAAGCTGGTATTCGCAGTGCTGGTGATCTACTTGAATTTGCTCGGATAAATTTTTACTATTATTTCCATTTTTTTTGCGCGATTGATCTTTTTTGTTTATTTACAGCATCGGTTGTCAGGACAGTAGGTTGTGTTTACTGGTTTCTAAGTTTAACACGTCGGTAAGTGATTTACTTACCGTCCAGACGTCGAAAAGTAAAAAATAGCATAAAAACAATTTCACCAAAATGCAAAATATATTTTAAACTGATCGAGAAGTATAAATGTCACTTTTGACATTTCGATCATTTCGAAGAAATTTAAATTATTTTATTCGGAATTTATTTCAATACGTTCACGCAAAAAATGGTATAAGCATCTCAAACGTTGAGGGTAATTACAACGTTTGCATGTAGATTCCTCTCGTAAACTTGGACAAAATGATACGGGGATTAAGGGGTCTAGCACATTTACTTTTCGAAATACAGGGTGTTGAAATTTTGAAAACTTGAATGTTTTAATTCGATAACTTTAAAATGGATGGATAAATTGATTTGACATTTGGCAGGTTGTTTTTAAATGTAAAAGGGCATATTTTGATAGAAATAGTAGTTTGTGCAACTAGTGTGGATATGATGGCCATATCGCACGAGGACGAATCGACGATCGTTCAAGTGCGATATGGACAATCCACACGAGTCGAACAGCATATTTTTTCTACGACCCACTTAAGAAAAAATCCAGAAAATAAAAATTTCAATAAACTGTAATATAACTTCAAATTGAAAATTTAACAATTTAATTTTATGTTTCCACTAATTTTTTTGTGGTAAACGTACAGTTCTTGAATGTCCAATTTGTATAATGCTACGGTTTCCCTTTTTAAATATACGATGCTGTTATAAGTAGATGTCGCCAGTCGGACTCCCTCATGAAGGGTACCGTACCATTATCTATAATAATGAATATTCTGCTGAATATTTAAAACGTCTACCTGTTGTCGTTATTAATATCAAGCAGAATAATTGTTTAAAAATAAAATTAGCAATTAGAAAAAAAACTTCTTCACGGGGAATCGAACCCGGGTCTACCGCGTGAGAGTCTGGTTTGCTTACTACTCGACCACCGAGGAATATGCAAATTGTTTATCTATAACGTCAGATGTATTACATAATTTTTGCTTAAAAGGAACTAAAGTTCCTACCGTGTGTCCCGCGACACGTTCTACCTTTTTAACGACATTATTGGAAGTACTAAAAATTTCTTCCTTATTAATTTTATTGAAAATTAATTGCTTCAACCCTAACTACATTAAATATTTCCTTAATTGTCAAATAAAAATAAAAATTCGACGGTTTATTACTTCAATTTCTAAGATATCGCATCATTCCAAATGTTGCAGTGGAAAAAATTTGAAGATTCACTCAATTACAGTTTCCTGTAAGCAACTCTCATTTTAGTGGAGCGTGTTATAATAAATGTCAAAGATAATAGTTTAATACTATTATAACGCCTTACAAATTTGAAAATTAATTTCCAAAGAGCAGACCGTTCACTGAGAAGCAACAACTACTTCCCTGGAAATTCTGGTTTGTAATTGGAAGGAACAATATCACTTGTAGACCAGTTTCGGCGTTCACTAAGGAGCAGCAACCTAGAAGTGTAATTCAATGTCCTTCGTGGCATATAGCCAGGGAAGTAGTTGTTAAAGGGGTTATAATAGTATTAAACTATTATCTTTCACATCTAACTTGAAGATTACTTTTTTTGTCACACTGCTATTATTATTATGTGAACAGGAAAATTAATGGTATATAATAATTTTTCTTGTGCAGAAGTACATTTTATTATGGAAATTTTTCTAAATTGGTTTCTTATTTTTTATATTCTTCACGTTCTATCTTATGAAGCTTTAAAAAAAGACTCTTTATGGATATTATCATCAAAAAGATAGGTTATAAACGCATATAATTTATTTAATCTTTACTTTTATTCATGTGGAGGAATCTTTTATTATGTAATTTGAAAAATATAGCAAGACTAACGAATTCAGTATTAAAATATGTTAATTATTGTTGGTGTGGAATCTGTTTATAACGGTGACTACAAAAACTTTCTTCAAAATCCTACAAAGTTGTAGTTGTATAGTTTATGTCAACAATAAGTAAATTTATTTTGACTCGCTTTAAATTAACAATTTGCATCTTCGGGATTCCTCAAATACTAATTGATAATAAATTGACTGATTGATTTGTTGAATTGCTTAGAATCTTGGTTGGTTTGAGTATTAAAAGCTGGAAATTTATATACTTAATTAGTCTAGATGTTTCAAATAGATAAAATTTGTCGCATTCACCGGATATCTTATATTTGCAGTTTTTTGAAGATTTTTTGGTTTAGTTTTTGTTAGTATAGATCTCAACGTATTGTTAGATTTAAAGCTAGTTCGAATATTGAATTGATTGCCAATTTTATTAATTATTTCTGATAAGCCCTTAACATACAGTATTGTGAAATTTTTGAAAATTGTTATTATTATTATTTCATTGAAACATTTGAAATATGGAAAAAAGCGCTATTCGAATAAAACCGTTCCTATACCTAGCGTGCACTTCACAGGATCCTAGTAGGCTATAATATTGTAAGAATGTCATTTAAGAATGTCAATAAAATATTTTTACCACTGCTAGTTGTGGAGTTGACAATGATTGCTTCTTGAAGCCAACTGAATTGAATTTTTCTATTATTGTTTAGTAATTTTTTCTATTATTAACCTAGGTCAATAATGGACAAATTTAAATATTTTGAGAATTCAGGGATAGTAGTTCAACACAAACTTGTGCAACATAATTTGTATACCTAGGAGATTGTCTTCAACATATTTTCTGCTTGAAATTACCTATTTAGGTGAAATTATTTGAATAAAAATGTCATTAGTTTTAAATTCGCGCTCAACCAAAAATGACTGATGACATAACGCGTACGTTCATATTATATCAAAAACTGACAGAGTACTTGTCAGACAGACGACGGAATGAACGCATCTCGTGGTGCGTTTGTGAATTATTTTTAATTTTTGTGTTAAATTTGGTTAGTAGTGGAAATAATTGTATATACACCATAATGGTGGATAAATTTATAAGCCTCGCGCCTTATTCCGATCGGGGCTCGTTCAATAATAATAGTCCTCACCACCTTGCTGTATAATATACTATTATTTCACATTTCTCCAAAGTTATGATGTGAATGGCCCTTAAAAAGTTTTTGGCAATCTCAAACTTTGAAATATTATTGTTGAATATTTTCACTAGTGTCAGATAGGGACCAGAATTTTATAAAAACATAATTATTCTTGATAACGCTACCGAAACTTTGAATTAAATATATAAATAAATTGAGGTTTAGTTTCCCAAAAAATTAACAAAAAATATAATGCAAGATGTCTTGATCGAAGGCATGCGCAGCTGAGACTCAGCTGATTAATTACTACAAGTCCTTGCCATTTGGTGGAACTTCTGTTGATTGTGAAACGTAATTCTAGGTACTTTTCAGATACCAACCAACCTTTTATTTTATTTTTGATGGGAGTCAATCATTTTATCTCAAATAATTCTTCTATGTATCCAGATCCCAATCTGGAGGCAAACTTATGTTTCCCTTTTATTAATTGAATAAAGGTCCAGTCCTCTTCCTCCTTGGTGTCTTCTATACTCATTCGTTTCCATTTTTTTTCTCGTTTATTTAAATAAAAAGTTTTCTCGTATATGTGAAGGATGAAAAATTCATTTTTTTGGTCTGTTCAGAGTCCTGATTTTGCCACACCTGATTTTAATTGTGGGTTTCTGTAAAGACACTCTCTCCTATATACTCGGAATATTTATTTCCGATGAGAATTATGGTAACAAATGCAAAATTCTGTCAGCTTTATTAATTTTCAATCAAACCATTTTTGAAACAATTTTAAAATGCGATGAAATCAACGAACTCTACTGGATAAAAATGGTGTTGATCATTTTTATTTGACGATATCAGTACGTAAAATACAATTTTTATGATGCTTTAAAAAGTAAAAGTGACTTCTAATTTTAATCCAAATTATTTTGAAACCTGAAATATTATAGTGTATCATGTCTGTAATATATCTATATACAATAAAATATCCATTTTTATTTCAGATCAAAAATCGAAACTATTTTTTAAGCAAACCAAAATTTATTTTGCGAATTATTCGTGTAGCGATAGTCACCGACCACGTTCAGGTGCTAAAATAAGCTTAACCTATACCGAAACTAATAATAATACTGTCTACATACAATATACGTTCACTGGTGGGACGTTTAATTGTAAGTGCAAAGATTTTTGAACTACAATCATGCGACCCCATTGAGTTTTTATCTTGCAGCAATAATTTAGAATTTAAATTCAATAATTTGCCAATAGAATTATTTTCAAAATGCAGGGTGTTGACACCGTTTCACATAAGAAAAAGTCACGTGCAGTTTGCCAACTGTGTTGTGCAGAAACAAAAATCGGCCTTGCTTATCTACGTCAAATCGTCGTACCGTTTCATGCCGTTTGCGTTACAAACGATGTCTCATGCTGACAGCCATTGACAAGTCTAAAGGCCCCCATACACTACGGGTAGGTATACACGACAAACTTAACCGAACAGTCAAAATTGTACGTGCAAAATTGCCGCGTTTGAACACACATACACTGTCGGAAAAGAACGTCTGCAGTTGTGTGTTTCACGATGAATCGCAAGGACATATTTGCAGTGGCGTTAGTTTTTGTTCTAAAAAATGAAATCACGTAGATAATGTTCAAAATGCGCCAGAGATTTATTATTAAAAAGAAAAAAAATTTTCCATGTCAATCTATTAAGAGAGTTTAAACTGAAAAAAAGTGACTGGTTTAATTATTTAAGAATGGATGAAGATACTTATTTAGAATTGTTAAACCGTATCACACCTTGATATAAAAGCAAAATTCGCACCTTCGGCAGTCCATATCCTGTCATGAACGTCTTACGGCACCATTACGATAATATCTTGCTACTCGCAAATTATGAAGATTTAAAATTTTCAACAGCAATATCAGCTCAAGCCTTAGGACGCATAATACCAGAAAAATGTTCTGGTATGTACACTGTTTGTATGTGTGTATGTGTGTGTTTTGTGGTGACATTCACCGAGACCTAGAAGATCTATTGTGCCCCCTTACTTCTACTCAGTTTCTGAGGAGAGTCTCAGAAACTAGTAGTTCCTTTAGTCCTATTTCCCGGAGGAATTTTAGGATTTCTGCAGGCTTCAACTTAGGCAAATGTTCCTCTTCTATCCAGTAATCTCCTAAGTGTTGTGCTCTAGGATTCTGAAGTGCTGTGCAGTTGGAAAGTATGTGGATGAAGGTTTCTTCTTCCATTCCACAAAATCTGCATTCTTCTTCCTCCACTATTTGAGCTTTTTCAGGTGCCCATTCAGGTGATAATGTCCCGTTAGGATCCCTGTTAAAACTTTTACTTAGCGCAGTTTTACTTTGACTTATGCATTCTTTTGATCTCAACAGGTTGTAGTCACCCAGAAGAGTCTTTGATTGTATAAGCCCTACTAGATCTTTCCAATGGTCAGATCTTCTCTTTTTCTCGGCTTTACTTATTTCTTCCAATATTACATTGGGGCTGATTCCGCAAAAGGGTTCAGGCCTCCAGAAAGGTATTTCAGTCGCCCTATTTGCTAGTTCATCTGCTATTTCATTTCCTTCTATTCCAGTGTGTCCTGGAATCCATAGTAAGGTGACTATGTTGTTCTCGCCTAGTTCATTGAGTTTGTCTAGGCATTCCCACACCATTTTGGAACTGATTACACAAGAGCTCAATACCTTAATGGCTGCTTGACTATCCGACATTATGATAAGCCTTTGTCTTCTGTATCCTTTATCAATATTGAACTGGGCCACTTTCTTATGGCGTGGATTTCCGCTTGAAAGATACTTGGGGTTTTTCCCAAGCTTTTAGAGTGTTTAGTTCCTGGCCCGAACACTCCTATCCCAGTTCCTTCTATTGCTTTTGAGCCGTCTGTGTACCATTGAATGGCATTCTTTCCAAGTCTGGTAATGGTATTTGGATCCCATTCCTTCTTGTTGCTCATTTCCGTAACGAATTTCTTTGAAAAGTTATACTTTTTCATCATACCGTCTTGTGGCATGTTCCAGGTTGTCTGATTTCTAAGAAGTGAGGAGGTGGTTTTTTTTAATGATTCCCTCTATACTTAGTCTGATGTACACTGTTTTAAAGGAGGTATATTATTCTGGAGATTTTATTTTCCATAAACTTGGCAACAATTTATATAACTCCAAAAATTCAACAGTAAAATCTTTATTTCACATTCTTGTACAGAACGACTATGTTTTTTCAAGACGGATTTGAATGAATACCACATACACTAGCAGACTTGCACGAACACGTTAGCCTGTACTGGTAAAATCTCAGGTCATGTCGGAGATGAAGAGAGTCGGTTAACATCGTCGTGATTGGCCCATACACTATATAGCAATTTTGTACGCGCAATTTTAACTGTTCGGTTGAGATTGTCGTGTTTGCCCGTAGTGTATGGGGGCCTTAGCGATACTAAGTATTTTCATACACCATTGTTCTTCTTCTTCTTCTGGTTCTTGGCCTCTTGCTTTGCAGCATCCGGCCAACATACACCATTGTCTATCTATTGTTTGTGGAAATATCTCGAAAATCTCCTAAGAATTCCCAAAATTGTTTTATTTAAAATATGATATACATAAATACATATTTAATATTACAACGACTCGCTACTGATTTGAAGTCGAATGTCAATTTTACAATATGGCGCTGTTTTTGACCAAACTTTGCGGATACGATTGCAATTCACATGAGTTCTTCTTACGAGAAACGGAGTCTAGTTATGTAATTTAAAATATTTGCTTAGTTGTATCCTGGTGCTTCTTTTGAAGTTGAATCGGTTGAAATTTAAAAAATATTGGGACAATTTATTGCATGATTCAAAAATAATATTATTATAGTTCAAAGTTTAATTACTAGTTTTTCCTGATTCGGAACATATATATTTTCACTAGTACCTTTGTTTGGAGACTAATGGCGGAATGGAAGCAGAGGCATTTTTTTATGAGCGTACATACTTAGTACTTGATGACAACATGACTGCGCATACCATGTTGTTATTCGTGAAAGTTGACCTATTTTTAGATGATAATGCTAGACGCTTCGGACTTTCATAGTATCCAGCATTTGGCGCTGCCCCTTCGATCACCCGACCTCAATACCATCTAGCATGCTTTAGACCAGCTACAAACAGCTTTGAATATCCATTAACTTACAGACACTACAAGATTTTGGACAGCTCTTGTATTCAATTTATAACATAATCTCCAAATTTGTGAACTTCCTTGAATTTTATGGTTTATTAAACTGCACAAGGAGCAGCTGTTTAACTAATATGACGACTGAGGACTCACAACACTTACTTTTCATTTTTCATTTTCTGTGATCTGTATTTGTGTCCAAAAATATCTACTGCATTTTTGTAATAAGCTAAGTTTAAAATATAAAAAAGAGCAATCGCTGCGGAGACGACTCGTAAGAGTATAACAATTGGCTAGCGTGGCCTACTTCCTGGTGTAGTGCGACGACAGAGACGTCACTTTATCCTAAATTTCAAACTTCACTAATCTTGTCTCTTTGATACTTGAAGACCAAGTGTTTGCGACAAAAATACCATTGCATTATAATCTAAGATTAGTATAAGAAAATTTGTATGCACGTTTATTAAATATTACAGTAATTGTTATTGTGTATATTTATCTGTTCACCAATGTGGAAATGAAATGCATTATTTATCACATTTTATAATGTAAAAAATTGGAAAGTGACATTTTATAGGTTTAATATGCTAATTAGTATATAAAAAGTCTTCTAGATGCTATTTTTATTAATACTGTTGTCAAGTAACATAATATGTCTGATATGGAAATGCCCAAAATAACTTAGTGTCCGGTCAAAGCGAAATAAAATAGCTATGATGTTGTTCCCAATAAACTGTGACATAGAGGGCAATGATGAAGCTGACGAACTACTCAGAGAGCTCAATGGAGCTAATATAAAGTTGCTCTGCTCTATAGGAAGGAGATGCGTAGAGTGCCGAAAAGACCCTCTTATCTCACCTTAATTTTTGAGGAACTAAAATAATCGAAAGTTAAGGAGCAGGGCTGAGAAATTTTGACCATGGTAATACAGTGTAAAAAAAACTAGTAAGATAAGTTAGGCATCTTTGAAGTTTTGTCAGACGAACCAGGAGACATTGACAGCTATTCGCTTGACACAAATGAACATACGCCGTTTTATCGTACTTTTATTGTGATGACATTTGCAATTAATAACAGGCACAAGCCAATCAGTTGACGACATGCATTCTTCTAATCTCTCTCGGCAATTGAGGCCTTACCTCATGCACGGCCCAACATAATTCTTCCCGAGAGTTTGCCTTTATACTATACTATAGTAATATCCAAGTTAGCACATGCATCAAAATAATACCTATAACTACTTTTTCAAATATTCTGACACAGAGAGAAGCCGAGGTTTGGTTGTAACTGTTCTCACTTAAATTATTGTACTTAAAATGTCAATAATAACAAAGGTGTAAAGTGAAACATAAAAACCCAAGTGAGAATTGCTGGTGGTTCCGCAATTTTTTGTTCGACTAAATCTTCTTTATTGATGAACTGTTAGCCAATTATGAAAAAAAATTATTCTGCTAATCACGTTCTTTATATTCCTATATATCCACTTAGCTATTAGCAGTCAATGATTGCCGTACTACTAATCGCTTTTACGCGTGGTTTTTAATGTGTTGTAATCTCCGATTACAATCCGGAGTTCAATCAAACGTAAATGTATTTTTTTAAGTAGTGACCGAATTTATGCATTGCCTTTCAGTAATTTGTGCATGCGTGAATTTCACACGAACTTCAATCTCAGAAAACCTGAGACATGCCACAGGATTGTATGATGAAAAAGTATAGTTTTTCAAAGAAATTCGTTACGGAATTAAGCAACAAAAAGGAATGGAATGGAAAAGGATCCCAATATCTTTACCAGACTTGGAAAGAATTCAATGGTACACGGACGGCTCAAAAACAATAGAAGGAACTGGGATAGGAGTGTACGGGCCTGGAACCAAACACTCTGAAAGCTTGGGTAGAAAAACCCAAGTATATTTCAAGCGGAAATTCACGCTATAAGAAAGTGTGCCCAATTAAATACTGACAAAGAATAAAGAAACTCTATAAACTAGGCGAGAACAGTAAGAATCTTACTGTGGATTCCAGGACACACTGGAATAAAAGGCAATTAAATAGCAGATGAGCTAGCAAGAAGGGGGACTTAAACACCCTTTTCGGGGCCGGATTAATTTTGCGGTATAAGCTCCAATGTATTATTGGAATAAACAGGAAAGTTGAAAAAAAGAGAAGATCTAACCATTGGAAGGGTCTAGTAGAGTTTAGGCATTCAAAGATGAGAATACATACTTTTGGATTGCACAGCAATTCAAAATCCTAGGGCATAACACCTTGGAGATTACTAGATAGAAGGAGCTACTAGTCTCTGAGACTTTCCTCAGGAACTAAATAGAAGTAAACTCACATACACAATAGATCTTCTAGTTCTCAGTGAATGTCACCACAATATACATACATACACAAGGCAAAGTCAAAAATTCATCACTCTAAGGAATGCAGTATGACGAATGAATTATTAAGTTTACTTCCAATCGCAATTTTGGATAGACGAATACTGGTGTAGACAAATAAAGGAGATGATAAAAAAAGAAGTTGATATTAAAGTGATCGGTATCAGCGGGAAGAGATAATAAAGGACGAAACAAGTGGAAACAAATAGCAAAGAAAGTATAAGGCTTAACAATAAATTAATTGTAGTTTATAACAGTTGGCAAAGTTATACTTTTCTGACGAGATTTTATTTTTTTATGAAGTATGGACAATTACTTATACTTTGATAATTGATTGACTGTGAAAAAAATTGTTGTGTTATACCTAGTGCTTTCTTTCAATTACATTCTATAACGGCCGATTTCATAATAAAACATAAAGGATACTTTAAGTTTAAAGGATACTTCAATAAATATTATTGATTTCATAACTAATTTAAAGTATGCTTTAAACTCAAAGTATCCTTTAATGTTAAAGTGTCGATTTCTCGACTTTAACTCTCTAAAGTGTCATTTAACTACAATATAACTTAAAAAGTTTTATATTTGTTCAAGTTCAAGTTCATCTGATGAAGAATTTATTTATATTAAAACACCAAAAGTGTATAGGTAAAGAACAGACTGTTTCGAAAAATATGATGAGCTCGACTTTTATAAAACAAACTGTTTTGTATCTACTGAATAAAATAGAAGAGCGAATTGCTTCCCCTACTAATAAGTAAGTTGTGAAATCCATAGAGTTGTGTTGTATACAATGACCAATCATAGAATTAACAAAAACCGTTATTTAATTTTCATTATATACAAGCTTTCATTCTACAATAAATAAAATACATACAAAAAATTTGTTTTAGTTGAAATACATTCCTTTTCTGCATTAGTTTTGCAATCTAAGATATGCTTAAATTTTTCAATTTCTTGAATCAATTTCATTTCTTCTTTTCGAGAAAAATTTGAAAAGCGAACTTTCTTATCATTTCTTAAAATTTCCATTTTTTTCCAAATAAATCGCAAATAATACAAACGCCACAACTTTTATTTAGACAGGACCGGAAAAACGAGCCAAATATGACAGATCTTTCTATTTCATGTAAAAATCCATGAATTCCAGGTTAACCAACACTTTAATAATTACTTAAAAGATACTTTATGGAAAGGACACTTTAATAATCATTATATTACCAAACGATGGCAACTGGCAACAACTACTTTAAAGTGGACTTTAGTGTAAAGTCTCCTTTAGGTAAAGTGGACATTAATTATTCATTATGAAATCGGCCATAAGACAGAAACTATGAATAGAAGCTTTATAATGGTTATTTTTCTTCATGATATTATATTTACAAGTGAAACGAAGTTTTTACTAAAATTTCACAGCATTGATAATTATTTCACCTACATAAAGGTCACTGTTTGATTAAAGTTAATCAATAAAAAAATTAATTACAGGTGAGGTTTTCGGCCTCTTTCCTTCATTAATATTGAATAATAATACACGTCTAGAATTAGATAATTGCTTGGAAACATCGTCGTAAAATGTGTTATAAAGGAAAGATGGCAATATACAGTGCTTTTCAGATAAAAGTATCCACCTTTAATAACTTTTGTAATACTGGTATTTAGAAAAAATCCAAAAACACATCAATTTATGTTGGAAGGGGCAAGCATTTTGGCTTATTTAAACTTACTGGAAAAGCCACCCCCTCACCCCTAGCAGCATCCCCTTTATTTTTTTAAATTACTTTTCATATTTTTTATGTAAAATTTGGATACTCCTCTTTGAGCTGATTTCAAAAATGTATAATACTTGTAGGTTAAAGTGGTTAGTTTATGAGATAAACAATTTTTCTTTTAAGAGCACAAATTTTACTTATTATTTACTTTCACCTTATTTGCCTGTACTAAAATGGGTTGTACAACAGTTCAAACTCTTTAATCTTTTTAACTGTGCTATTTATTCTACTTAAAAAATCCAAACAACAAAAAACTCTACTTTTCATTAAAGTTTGACATTGTCAACTAGAATTTGTAGTCACTATTGATAGTGTAATTTGATACATTATTTATTTTGTTTCTCTGAAATGGTTTACTCTTTGCAAGAAAGAATTGAAATTGTAGGTTTATACTACCAAAATAATAATTGTGCAAGAGCTGCTGCTAGAATATTTAACGAATTACATGACGGAAGACATGCAACTCATAAGTATGTAATTCAACTGATGGAGAAATTTACCACAACAAGGTCTGTTTGCAATAAAGTGCATAAGCGAGAGGGACTCGTAAATAACGAAGCAATCCAAGTGGCAATTTTAGGGCAAGTCAGCTTAGAGGCTCAACAACCCCAATCGTTGTCAACAATAAGTAGAGCGATCGGTGTTTCATCTTCTACAGTTTTCCGAGTTCTACATAAATTCAAGTACCACCCATACAAAGTTAAGTTGGTGCACGAGTTGAATGAAGATGATTTTGATCGTCGTCTAGAGTTTTGCGAATGAATGACGCAAATTATCAATAACAATCCACAATTGTTAAACAATATTTGCTTTTCTGATGAATGCTCATTTTCATTAAATGGCTTAGTAAGTAGGCATAATTGTAGATATTGGGCTGAAAGTGATCCACATATTATGCTTGAATTCCATACACAACATCCCCAAAAGTTAAACGTTTGGTGTGGTATCCTAGGTGACCACATTGTCGGACCTTTCTTCATCAACGGAAATTTAAATGGTGAATCATATCTTGAGTTACTCAGGGAAGGGGTTGACCCACGTATTACAACAATAATAGAAAATGATGATAACCTTTCCGAAGATTTACTGGTATTTCAACAAGACGGAGCTCCCCCACACTATGCTATGCCTGTCCGACAATTTTTAAACGAAACATTCCCCGCTCGTTGGATAGGTAGAAGGGGGCAGATGATGGAGTGGCCACCTAGGTCACCGGATTTAACACCCCTAGACTTCTTTTTATGGGGGTATTTAAAAACAAAAGTTTATGCTACCCAACCAGAATCTCTGGATGATTTACGAGAGAGGATAGAAAATGAATGTCGACAATTAAATCCAGCCGTATTAAGCAATGTCAGAGAGGCATTTCAAAATAGATTATACCATTGTATGGAAGTGAATGGTACTCATTTGAACACTTATTGTAACTTCATAATAAATAGCACAGTTAAAAAGATTAAAGAGTTTGAACTGTTGTACAACCCATTTTAGTACAGGCAAATAAGGTGAAAGTAAAAAATAAGTAAAATTTGTGCTCTTAAAAGAAAAAATGTATACATAAACTAACCACTTTAACCTACAAGTATTATACATTTTTGAAATCAGCTCAAAGAGGAGTATCCAAATTTTACATAAAAAATATGAAAAGTAATTTAAAAAAATAAAGGGGATGCTGCTAGGGGTGAGGGGGTGGCTTTTCCAGTAAGTTTAAATAAGCCATAATGCTTGCCCCTTCCAACATAAATTGACGTGTTTTTGGATTTTTTCTAAATACCAGTATTACAAAAGTTATTAAAGGTGGATACTTTTATCTGAAAAGCACTGTATACAAAGTATATAGAGAATAACGGAACAATATTTGTTAAATATTTTATTTTTTTGACTCTATATATTTAGTTATTATTTCATTCAATAGATAAAACACTGTCATATTTCTTCTTACAGCGTTGATGACTTCTGTAAACGGTGTCATTTTGTTAAAATTCCTAATTTTAGTTATTGTACACATACACGTTCTATCAGGTTGAAAAATATTGTAAATATGGTTAATGAAAACAGTTTTATAACAACTGGTATAATTTACTGCAGGTCAATAACTCCGTTCACAATATTTTGGTCTTTTTTCATACACATTTGTTTATTTACAATTATCTGTGTCACATCAATTAATGTTTATCATTATATCCGTTATGATTGTCAATCGACTTGAATATTATAATTACCTTCATCAATATTTAAAAATTGCATTTCAATCGAAAACATAAAATACCTATGATTTAATTCATGCATTAATTTGTGTGATAAGTCTAGTTGGAAATGTGATACTATTACTTAGAAAGCTTATGTAAAAATTGACCCAAATGGTTTTAGCCGGACTATGATAAATATTTTCCGGTGTAAGCAAATTTGTTGTATGAAGATGATACACTACAAAAATCAGCACGTCATTGATGGCTACTTACTTCTGTCATTGATGGCTACTTACTTCTGATCACAATTACTACATTGATACCTACAGCAACATATATGAAAAAAAAAACAAAAATAATTCAAGTACTTTTATATACCAGACATTACATTATCATTTTGATATGTCAGTGCTTTCCAACAAGAAACCCGCGACCTAAGCCTTACGTCCCGCAGAGCAAGCCTCTAAATGTAAAAACTACCCTTAAATTCGAGGGTAGTCATTACGAATAATGAATAAAACATTCACCTAAAAAATAACTTTATAGAAACCACAAGATGAAAACTGGGCATATAAAACAATTAGTGATAAGCATAATAGATTTTGGACTAACAAGATCAAGACCAACTGTGCAAAATCAAACTTAAAATTGCAAGCTCCGTTGTAAATAGGTAATGTCTGAATATTTTCGTAACTTCAGTATAGACGGTTGAGCAAAATATGCAAGTATTTGGGCAATACCAAGTTCAAGGCCGATACCAAGACTGTTTTGGTTTTGCTTTGCTCATCAATAAAAATCAAGAAAAACTGACGTTGTGCGAGAGTGTTAAAAAATTGTAAAGACCAGTCCTGTAGCTGAGGCTGAAGCCCCAGCTTCGAAAGAAAATGCAATTTAAAAAACACCATATACAGTTTACTTGTTTATTGCAGTACTGGAAAGTATTCTAAGCTACCGACCGGTAGCAACATACAATATTTCACACATCTTAGCAAAATCTGAAACACGGCACCCGATCTGGGAAAGTTTATTAATAACTAACCTTTCTATTAATTTCAATATTTTGATAATTAATAAAGACATGATAAAACACTGACTTTGTTCATTACATGCATAAATTATGGACATTATTGATTATGATTATAGTTATGGAATTGTGAACTTTTTATATGAACAGATAACTTCTGAATAATTGTTTTAAAACACACATTAAGTAGATAACCACCTGATCTCTGATATGAAGACATTAGTGTAGGAAATCTCAAGTTTAATTATAACATGTTTTAAGAATAACTGTAAATACTATCAATAAAACTAGCCTAACGCAAATATATTTTTATTAATTTTAATTATATATCAATGATATTTTTCAATTTTATTTATAGATAAGTACTCTCGTACTGCTATTAAATGTATCATTGAAGACAATGAAAATAACATTTTAAAATCGAGTTTAAAATGAGAATGTTTTTTTGTTGTAAAGCTTTTCAGTAGTCGCGTATTAAATTTTTCAACATACTTTTTATTTAAATTATTTTGATGTACTAATTTCTTCATAGCATAATTTCCAAGCCGTTTCCCTTTTTGAAACTTTAGTTCTTATCGTCAGGTTAGGTTTGAGCGACCGGGGGTCGCGACGCAAAAGATCTGACCGTTACGTTACGTTGCTTCGTTATGCGCCTTGCTTGCGTGCGTGTGCTCTCTCCTGAGTCTCTCTCTCTCTCGTTTATGGAGCAGCGATTCATATGCTTCGGCCGGGAATCGAACCCGGGCCGACCGCGTGGAAGGCGAGCATTCTACCACTGAATCACCGATGCGTCCGATGCTACATTAAAATTCTATGCAAAGCTGGTATTCGCAGTGCTGGTGATCTACTTGAATTTGTTCGGATACATTTTTTTACTATTATTTCCATATTTTTTTACGCGATTGATCTTTTTTGTTTATTTACAGCATCGGTTGTCAGGACGGTAGGTTGTGTTTACTGGTTTTTAAGTTTAACACGTCGGTAGGTGATTTATTTACCGTTCTTACGACGAAAAGTAATAAATAGCAATAACAATTTCACCAAAATGCAAAATATATTTTAAACTGATCGAAAAGTATAAATGTCACTTTTGACATTTCGTTCATTTCAAAGAAATTTAAATTATTTTATTCGGAATTTATTTCAATACGATCGCGCAAAAAATGGTGTAAGCATCTCGAACGTTAAGGGTAATTACAACGTTTGAATGAAGATTCCTCGTTATGTTATCTATGGATTCCTCTCATAAAATTGGACAAAATGATATGAGGATTAAGGGGTCTAGCACATTTACTTTTCGAAATAGAGGGTTTTGAAATTTTTAAAACTTGAATGTTTTAATTCGATAACTTTAAATAGGATGGATAAATTGATTTGACATTTGGCAGCTTGTTTTTAAATGTAAAAGGGCATATTTTGATTGAAATAGTAGTTTATGCAACTAATGTGGATGGCCATATCGCACGAGAGCGAAGTTTGAGCACGACGCCGTAGGCGGAGTGCTCAATCGTTCAAATGCGATATGGACAATCCACACGAATCGAACAGCATATTTTTTCTACGACCCACTTAAGAGAAAATCTAGAAAATAAAAATTTCCATGAACTGTAATTTAACTTCAAATTAAAAATTTAACAATTCAATTTTATGTTTCCACTAATTTTTTTGTGGTAAACGTACAGTTTTTTAATGTCCAATTTGTATAATGCTACGGTTTCCCTTTTTATATATACGATGCTGTTATAAGTAGATGTTGCCAGTCGGACTTCCTCATGAAGGGTACCGTACCATTATCTATAATAATGAATAGTCTGCTAAATATTTCAAACGTCTACTGTCGTTATTAATATCAAGCAGAATAATTGTTTAAAAATAAAATTAACAATTAAAAAAAACTTCTTCATGGGAATCAAACCCGGGTCTACCACGTGAGAGTCTGGTTTGCGTACTACTCGACCACCGAGGAATATGCAAATTGTTTATCTACAACGTCAGATGTATTACATAATTTTATAAAATCTGAAGTCTCCTTAAATACCCATTTTATTCTGTTTTAAGTATTTGTAGTTAATTTGTGCGGATTATTTCATATAATATTTTGACATTTTCGCAACTCGTGCGCAAAAGTATAACTTCACGCACGTATCATAAATAACTATTGTGCCAATCAATTTGATGATAAGATTTTTATTTTTATTTATAATTAATATTACTGTATATTTTTGTTAAATTAAGTTTCATCCAGAGTAAAATAAATTCTTATGTTTATATGTGTATTTATTTATTGATTCAAAAAATGTTTGCTTAAAAGGAACTGAAGTTCCTACCGTGTGTCCCGCGACACGTTCTACCTTTTTTAATTTAAAAAAAAATTTCAAAATTATTCGGCTGTATTTATCGATATTTATTTCAAAAATGGTGCTAATTGTGCCCTTTAATACTCAGCAGGGCGTTATTGCAAAAAAGTTTTTCTTTCATGGCTGTAGTGATCTAGCGGATAATCAAAACGCTTCCAGCGACATCTCATTTGCCAAATTATGATAATTATTTAAGAAGTTATGAGTGTAAATAGAGAATGATGAGTTGAAACCATTCGTTTTCAAATTTTCATTTATTTTTAAATGGTCAACTTACTTATTTTATCTTTTTTCTCAACCTCTTTAAATAATGTTTCCACTTACAATTATTTCAAATTTATTGTTTATAAATTGTTCATTAGAACGATAATCTTTGGTAAATATGCATATTCTGACTCTAATGTTAATGAAGTATTTCCTATAATTAATAGTTTTTTTTTCATTTATTAAAAGTGGATATGCATGACTTAAAAGAACTGATATCTCATTCTTAAATATACATTAGAAGCTTGTAGCGCTGTTAATGTTATCAACATCCGTTATTTAGATTTCATAATATTTAGATACAAAAATTATAAATATTGGTAATTAATAAATGACCAAATCAAAATAACTTCAAATTATGTTTTCAGCTGGTCTATTACGAATAAACTATTTGATTTCATTAATTAATACTTGTCTTATCAGTTGAGGTCCAATCAGCAGCAATATGGAAGTAATTAACACTTGCAGCAGTATAACTTTCTTATAGATAGATCAAGAACTGACGAACTAGTAAAAAGTGGGTCAAATGTCTGAACCAGGACATATTGTTGGTGTATCAAAAACGAAGAAACGTAGAGAACTTGATCAGAAATCAGCATTAAAATTATGGCCTTAATATCCCAAAACCCATACTTGAAACATACCGCGGAACTGCTAGATAACAATATGCAGGAGTCAGCCGAGAATTATTAATTAAGTCTTATAAGTGTTACAAAGCCATATTTGGTGTATTGTTATTGGGAACTGGATTTCACATGATTGTGAATTATTTGAAAGAATTTAAAGTTTATTAAAATTTAAATATGTACCTCTATTTCTAATTATTTGTGATCAATTTAGTGCACTTCGACATCGTCAAAAGCTCAGTGGTAAAATGTGTTTAGTTCAATGATAATTTCATATGATACCGACATCTCTATTATTGTATATTAAAATTATTATATCATTAATGTGTCAATGACCCTAACTGTTTGAAGAAGTTAATAATAATGACAGAATAAAAAAAATAGTTTCTCATTTATTCTTTCTACTAATTGCACCCTGCCCTTTGCTGAATTGTCTTCCCAAGTAACACATTTCATTTACCAAGCAAATAATGCTAGATCGAAGCATATAATCCAGAAAAAATGATAAAGTTTAGCATATTCTAAGCATTATTTTATAGAATAATTCCAGCCTTCCTTAAAAGACGTCTTATCTTGTTTAAGACTAAATATTGCAACCCAGTAGCAATGATTGCTAGTAAGTCATGAAAAGTAGCCAAAAAATAGAGATAATGACTTTAAAAAATGCCAAAAAAATTAATAGCCAAATTGGAATTTAGTGTGGTCATAAAATGCATTTAAGTGCATTAATTAGTGCCATTTATAAGCAATACTATGAAGTTTTGTATTGGAATTAATTTGGAAATTAATTAGCTCATAATTTCAATTATTGCTTGATAGTAACTATTTTAGTTTGAAATGCTGTGTAGCCATAGCTCCAAGGTTTTTCAAGTATATTTCTATCTTCCAAACTTGGTCTTCATAAGTTTTTCTCAAAAATTAGTAACATTAATTATCAGATTTAATCTTGTAAATCTAGACAAGTAAAAATTGTATTTTTTCAACTTTAAATGCCGCTCGATCAGAACGTTAATGATGTTTAAAAGCGACCTTCAAAATTTAACCTAAGCGATGTTTGCCAAAACATACAAGGTAGTATAAAACTAAAGAAAGTGTTATTTCTTAGTTCATTCACATAGTCAACATAGATTTTAGGTTACATCATTTTAATTGGAAATGCACCAAGAAAATAATACTTTTAATGTTTAAGTAGAAATCTATATGCATGCTAATTTAATTTATTGTCGAGAGATATAACAATACTAATATTGTAACGTACGTATTACTTTCGATCTCGATATTTCTACTTGAATATAAATACAACTATTGGCATCATACTTAATTGAAAAATAATGCTCGTTTGCACCATTTACTTTATACCACTACTCTATATATCTAAGTATTCCTTAAACTAGCTAAGGAAAACCTACCTAATATTAGGCTCCTTACCCACTAAAGAGTTACTATTAAGTTGTAGAATATTTCGTCAATTTTGAGTACAACTCTGTAATATAATAATTACGTAAGACCATGAATCTTAATCATATCTTAATCTATAGTATCACAACTTACTTTAAATTAATATTTGCTTTGCAACAATAATAGTCTTTCGCTTGGGATAATTAATATTAATATATTTAAAAACTAAACTAAAAATCCAACTCCGAATCTGTCATTATTTGTGAAATAAAGAAAAGAGTTAACCAAAAAGTTTTTTTTGAGTTATACCTACCAACAAGCGACTTGATTTTATTGATATTACCTACATTATGTACAAAAACTTTCGATCTCGATATACTGGTGAATAAATATAAAACTAGTTCTTGTTGGGTTGAATCTGAATCCAAAATAAAAAAGGTAGAACGTGTCGCGGGACACATGGTAGGAACTTTAGTTCCTTTTAAGCAAAAATTATGTAATACATCTGACGTTATAGATAAACGATTTGCATATTCTTTGGTGGTTGAGTAGTAAGCATACCAGACTCTCACGCAGTAGACCCGGGTTCAATTCCCCGAGAGGAAGTTTTTTTTATTGTTAATTTTATTTTTAAATAATTATTCTGCTTGTTATTAATAACGACAACAGGTAGACGTTTGAAATATTTAGCAGAATATTCATTATTATAGATAATGGTACGGTACCCTTCATGAGGGAGTCCGACTGGCAACATCTACTTATAACAGTATCGTATATTTAAAAAAGAAAACCGTAGCATTATACAAATTGGACATTCAAAAACTGTACGTTTACCACAAAATTAGTGGAAACATAAAATTGAATTGTTAAATTTTTAATTTGAAGTTATTTTACAGTTTATAGCGAAGAGGGTTCGTGATTCAATGATAAATCGTGCAAATATTTGCATTGAAGTAGGAGGCGATTTGTTTGAACACCTTTTATAAATTAATTTCTTGTTTTGTAACAAATATTCGTTTTTAATAAAGTTTAAACATTGAATGTTAGATCTTTGTTTTTTGTCAATAACTCTGTAACCATGGACATAAAGCAATTTTTTTATTCTTACTTTTTAATTCGTTTTAGCCCCCCGATTCATATTCTGAAAGTACGGGCGTCAATTTTGAGACACCCTGTATATGTAAATTAATTATCAAAAAGTTACATTATGCCAAGAAAAATTATTAAATGCTCAAGAAAGTTTAAAGCAAGAGTCTAACAATAATTATTAGAGAAGTGAAATTTCACATTACTATCTTATCCAAAGAATATAACAACAAAATCTGACTACTAGTTGACAAAAGTCTGCAAAAATGTAAGTTACACATTTCTCTGAAGTCATTTGTAATTAATATAAATTTATTGCAAAATAAAAACAAAAATTCAAATTTTAAAAATATAGTTGTTTAAAAATCTAACCGTAAACGGAGCGAACTGCAAGGACAACTGTTGAAGATAAATATTTATAATACAACAGTCTGATAACGGTCAAATGTCTTCGTTTATTTCTTTTAATTAATGCCATATTCAAGAGCTGCATACGAACATTAAAACGCTAAATCTTTTGTTTTCAGAATTTTCAAATATTTATCATAACCATAACAAAATTGTGTTAAGCATTAAAAAATTTGTTTGAAATTTGTATTATTCTATTATGCATATCCGTGCGTGTTTGAAACCTCTGTATACACTTGCTAGGTAAATGTTGATAACAGGTGCTTATTTTACACTTTCGATAAACGATACGATAAGTGATACTACATTCTAAAAAACGATTTAAGTAGTACAGGAACTGGAGCTGGTCCATAAAAATCATCGTATCACATACTCAATTATCATTTAATTCTTTTTGTTTGAATTGTAACACCTTTTTCATTCATTTGTCGTGCATGTATATAAATAGACTTGTTTCCTGGCATCGGACATACTTCGGTCAATTATTGGCTTGTGCAATGCGCACGTATTCGTGTTAACACAAAATTAGTACAGTACCAGTAGCGGCTCCTTAGATGAGGCAAAAGAGGTTAAGCCTTCAGGAAATAACTTTTTTCACCCCTTTGCCAGTAGGTAATTCAAATAAAAGCACGTATTAGTATCCAGCACCACCAAATTTAAATTACGCCTATATGCAGGCCACCTTACATACGCTCAGGAAGTAGATCTATATCAAGGTCCATAAAGTGAAGAGGTTGCGTACTAACTTTAAGCCAGTCAGAAGCTTGATTAATGCGCGGGAATACGTCATCGTGCTGCTGAATTCAAACTGCTCTGTAGGTTTGTTATTGAAACCTCACTATAAAATCATTAATCATTCTTCCTGAAATGATGGTGGGGGCTTCAAAATTTCTAATATTTCTGAAGAAATACACTTGTTGAATGAAGATGGCAATCTTGGCATAAATCTTACATTAGCCTTTGACTATTTAAAAATGATTCCCCGACAAGCCTCGAATCTGGCAGGTGTTTTCCCCTAGTGGTTTAATTTGTTCAAAAAATAGATTTAAATTAGACGACCCTACAATTGACAAATTGATGTTTTTGTGGTATTACCTTCGTAAATACACAGAGTGGGTTTACTATTTATATTATATATTATAATTATACTTGTAGTATTAATAGAAATGTTTTTTGTTGTTTTCAGAAATCAGTTATATTTTGTTTTTGCTTTTTTGATTAAATATATCAAAATGACAAATAATTTTATTTTGTAAGATATATCGGGACTGGTCCCGGGAAAACTTTCTGGGACTGCTCCCTATTTTTGACCCTTCGCAACAAAACGAGTACTCGCTATTATCCCAATAGACCAAAATACATAATAGTTTAACAATATTAACAAGTAATCGTAAAGTTGTGAAGGGCCAAGAGTCATAGATTGCTCTAAAATGAATCTTTCAACCGAAAAAAATAAATAATAGATAAGTACTTGAGTTGAGTTTATCCAACTTTATTATTTAACATTATGTATTCCGCAGTTTCTTTGACTTTCTTCGAATTGCTTTTGCAAATAGCAACACTACATATTTTTCCTCCAGGCATCTGATAAAATAGAGAAATATTAGCATCACATTGACCCACAATTCAATAAAGGACCATATAATATGTTACATGACATTTATTAATTTGAAAATATTTACGTGATCTAATAACTTAAAACGGAACTTCAATAAAACACTACCAGAAACACCAAAAACAGAATGAAAACAACACTGAACAATGGGATAACTGATATATAGGCAGGCACGACGAAGTCAATAGTTTATAGGCAACCCATCAGCTTTAGTCACCTTGGATCTAAATACCCTCTTGTTTTCTGACACATATTAAGCATCGTACAAGTGTTGCCTAAATGTACCATCATAGCATTTCATTACGAACTTTTGATTGGATTTGGATTGTATTCATTTATAATTCCATTTGGCGGTTTGTTGCTTGCTGAAGTTTTTTTTCGCTCTTTTATAGGTGTTGTGATAATGTATAAGTTATTTTTTCTTGTGTAATTTAACAGTTGAATTTTAGTGCAATTTCTAAAATCAACTCAAGGAATGCACCTACAAACAAGAAGCGAAGCTGCTTTTGTTTGTATGCGCACGTCTGAGATGAGCCATTTTTATAAGAAGAAATTTCTCATACCTCGCTTTGTCGACCAATTATATCGCCTATATTTGAAAATTTGATCATTTTATCAGTGTATGTATCAGTTATCTGTCAGCGTCGGTCTCTCAAGGTCATAACTTTTTGTTACCAAAACACCACAGAGATTGCGTTGGGCTTCTCTTCTTGTTAATTGGTGTATCCGCCAAAGCCACCCCTTATTCTTGCGGTATTAAGATACGGCAGCCATTTGCTTTATCTTCAGACTAGAATTAGTTACCCAAACGAGCTCCAAATATTTTGTTGTCAATTTGTAGCTTCAAGATGGCCCAGTATGAAAATTTTCGATACAACCCCTTCCCGCCAAAGCTACCACTGCTAATGTGATCTTAAGCTGCGGGAGTCACTGTGCGAAATCTTGGAGGTGGAAATGCTTGACTATGAGTACCATCGTAAAGCAACATATCATATCGCATATATAATATACATATATCGCACTTGGCTACCGTAACTTAATACTGCAAGTAGACAGTAGAGAGGGTGTTTGAAATGTAGGGGTTGTTTTTGGAATTTTCCAAAAAAGCCACCTTAAAGCAACAAAGCAGCAAAATATGTCACCTGGCTGGTATCGCTAGCTCCCTCCGTTATCGAGATATTGCACTTGGTAAGTTAATATTAAGGTACTATGGACCATGCGTTTCTCGGGAATGGCTTGGGCAACAAAATCAATTATTATATAACAAATTAGAAACAAGTTATGTGCCGGGTCCGGAGCGTGCCCTCCAAAAAGGCTCACACAACTTAAATATACGCCCGTAGATTTTTGGAACGAAGTTCCTTATCGCGCGTTGTGAAAGGAGGCTAGACGGATAAAACTCTTACCAAAAGTTGTCACGACACTTTTTGATATAGGAAGCTATTGTAAGCTGTGCGGCGTCGCATGTTTCTCTGTCTGTATCTTTCTCTGTCTGTATCTTTCTCTCTTATAGAAAGCAAGCCAGATATTTTCATTTCTATTTCGCATTGAACAGTGTGGTGTCGCGACGATTATTTTTGTTGAGTGTATACAGGTTTTTTGTAAATAATAAATAATAAAAAATAAAATAATAATAATAATGAATCCTGACAGTGTTTCCGCATTATATTTGTTAATAAAAAAAAATATTATTATAACTTAAAAAAAATAAAATTTTATTACAATTCCTTCACTAATTAATCGAAAGGAACTTCGTTCCATCCGGGTGTCCCTTGACACCTCTCAAGTTTTTTTTTCACTTGATTCCACCCAATTTATCTATAGGATTAAAAGTCCTTTTTCAAAACTCTCATATTCTAATTTAATTGGAAATCAATATTTTAACAATCGCAAATCTACCGTGGAATGGTGCAAACTGAATAAACTAACTGATATTTTGTCTAATGTATACTGTCAGCTGAGAAAAAACAGTTGATTTTGTTTTGTCAAATCGATTTGTTTTGATTTTGTTGAAATGTAATTTTTCTGACATTCGTTAAGAGCGCTTTAAAAGTGTGTTCATAACAATGTTCTTTCGATTTTATAGTTGAGAAGCTCCGATTTTTTATGAAGCAACAGATATTTTTTCAATATAATTTTTAAAACGGAATTTTCACAAAATAACTTTCGTAGTTAATATAAACCAAGATAGTGTGAAATATTCAAGTTTCAATCAAGTGCATGCACCTTATAATTACCAGTAAATGTTAGTAATTATATATTTAATTAAATAAACTTTAATGTATTCAAATTATTCATCATTGTAAGAGCATGTTAAAACCAATAAATCTAATAAAATAATTGATTGTAATTAATTACCTAACGTTTAAAGCTATCAATATCCAGTGCATATTGGCTCTAAAAAAGTGTCCATTTACTTTAATGTTGAGTTATTAATTTTTATTAGCAAACCAAATTTTATATTTACACACTCGCGTGTGCCAAAAATTCTAAAAGATTTTCCGAAAAAAAAGATTGCTAAATGTAGATTTTTACCAAAAATGTGATAGAAAATTCTAATTCCACACAAACCATATCTTTTTGTTGCTTTCCCGCTCAATATACTAAATCCTAACTGAAATAATCTAATTGGCCGGTTTTTCCTTGCAATTGGGCATTATTTATTTATTTTCCGACAACGAGATGTGTGGTGATATTCGAAATTGTTTTTAAATTAACTGCGGATTTTTGGTAATTATTTTTATCTTCGCATTTGAAGGTATGACACTTTTTGGGTTTATAAATTTATTTTACCATTTTCTATTAAATTATTTCGTGGTAAGAAAAAGTTGCTTTTAACCCAGAATTAATTTATAATACACGACAAACTTATATGTAACATAATATAAACATTTTCAAGTTTATGGTTTTAAATTAAATTAAGTATTTGAAAAAATTTTCACTAGTAATACCACTAGAGGTCAAATTACTTCCGGAAATTTTTTCTCGCTCATGAATATTTTGAATTTCGAAGACGATTTGACCTCGTGTGGTATTCGGCAAGAAAATTCCAGACGAAATTGTGTTTGAAAATCACGTTGCCACTGTGATCTGTACAAAAAAAACACGTTTCGATTGGTTAAAAATTACAGGTGTGTAATTTTCAACATAAACTAAGGTTAGTTTGTTTAAGCAATAGTTTTTGAAATATTTGTTTAAAGCTGTGACTTAAAATGAAATTCATGACAAGATATTGTTGAATCTGAGCATAGTTTCAGGATTAATCCACATGTTTGAGCGTATCAAAATCTGATACACAGGGTGAATCGTGACTCACGACCAAAGCGAGGGTGGTTTACAGTGAAACGGTAATATTTTGATATTTCTATAACTTGTAAGTAGTTTTTATATTTATAAGGGTTGTAATTTAAAATTATTTTGAAATATGCAGGATCTTTCAATAAAGTGTGTAATTTAAAAGTAATTTTTTTATTGAATTTTCTGAAAGTGCGAGAAAAGTTACTTATCGGTTTAATGGGGTTTCCTATAACTATTAAGTACAGAGTGTTCTGAGTTATGTCGACTTTTTTTTAGAAAGCAAAACTTTATTATTGATATGTCCTTACAAAATTCACTTTTATGTCATGTTAGTTGAACATTGTTTGATTGTTTTCTATTACTACTTTTACAGGATGCTGAAAAGTTCTAATTTCTAATTCAAATCTGAGAAAATTGCATTTTAATATTGACAAAAAACTTCAATTCATTTATGAGTTAATGTGAAAGATTCTATTATTCAATCTACCTTTTTAAATACTCGCTATTTTTTGAAGTTGATAAAGGGAATAAAGGAAACAGGAAAACATAGATTTTTGAAATTAAATAAAGAAAATAATAATTTATTCACTTTTTCAGAAAATTGTGGTTTGTATCTAGGAAACTATTAGTGACCTATATTGAGAAAAATTTAATTTTCCAGAATAAATTCAGTATTTACAATGCTTGTCTAGATTTGATTATTTTTAAGTAGTAGTTGATTGATCGAAAAAGCGCATAAATTTAGGACCAACGGAAATATTAAAAATTACTGACACACTTAAAGCCATTTCCCCATAAACATTGAAAGTAAAATGATTCTGGGAACCGGTGCAATTTAACGGTTAAAAATTTTCAAATTATTACGGCATTGATAATAACTATAATGAACACAAATCTTGACATTACTTATTTCCAAGTTATTTGAAGATATTTCCATAATTTATACGGACTCTTCTAAGACGAAAATTTGTTGATAAGAATGTATTTACATCCTTTGGATATAAACAGAAAAAAAACAGTTATATCGTTAAATAGACTATAATTGTGAGGTTTTTACCGACCTATTTAATAATATAAATTATAGGTTTTTTTTTGTTTTCCTTGCCAATAGTTGAGTAGGTACTTGTTTATATTCAACTTCCAAATTACCTACAGGGAAGT
The DNA here is from genome assembly GCA_910591675.1 of Galerucella calmariensis. NCBI lineage: Eukaryota > Metazoa > Arthropoda > Insecta > Coleoptera > Chrysomelidae > Galerucella > Galerucella calmariensis. The sequence continues at coordinate 53,289 of CAJUYG010000728.1, read as the reverse complement.
ATAAAAATTTTGTTGAAATAAAAAAAATATTTCGGAAATCTTCCATCACTTTTAAAAATATTTTCTTCAACGTTATGATGATTTCATTTGTTCTTTATTATTAGATTCATTATTTAAAAAAAACATACGAATGAAAAAAACAAAAAACAATGATCCATGCACTTTTTTCTTTTGCCACTACTTTTAACCCCCATTTTAAGTAGTTATATCGTGAAGAGTTTATTTTTCGATATAATTTATGCTATATTATATTACTTTCTACTTTTATTAAATTTAGGAAGAAAGTTCTCTATAGCAACAAATGTATTCACAAAATTTTTTAAATTATTTAAAAATAAAAATTTTATTCGTTATGTAATTTTTCGCTCATTTGGGCTTTAATTTGTAGATATTCATATTTTTTGTTATTGTATGTTTTCAGACCACCTAAATTGAAAAAACTAATAATTATATCAGCATGTAAGGCTGTAATTACATAGGAGTATAATTGGCATAATGAAAAAAAATTAATAATTGGGACTCACAATAAGCACTGGTATCGTCAGTGGTGCCATTGACTGTTCCGTCAGGTAGTATTTGTAAATGTCTATTCTTGATAAACATTTGAATTTTTCTGGCAGTGCCAGTGACGTGAGAGAGATTGGTGCTCCTTTCGCTGCGGGCTGACTGATCCTCCAGCGATGAGTCTTCAGAAGAAGCTAAAGCTGAGTTATCTGGTCTAAAATTGGTGTGAGGGTCAGCAGCTGGAGCGGAGTATATGAAACCACAAATTGAAGCAGCTAGCAGTCCCAGAAGCAGCGTCTTCACCATGACTGGGACATAGTGTCGCACTGTTTGCTCACTGTCACTGCCGGCCCCGGTGCCGACCGTGGATCCTTAGCACCGCCACAACACACGTTGACGTTATCATGATTACTCTCTCTAATACATGCGTGCTACTTGTTCGACGGTCGCGAACACACTACTAAAACTAATACAGAACTGAACCCAACAGACAATGCCGTGTGTATGAGCCGATACGATACTGGCGCGATCTCTCTATAGCGATGCCGTCGTAGTCGTATGCCGGCCTATGCCCGATGATGCTTTGGCTTTAGCCGTGCTTCAGATCTGTCTTATTTTCCTGCTGGCATCCGTCGAGACGCCTTAAGACGACCCTATTCTTACACCTTAGATGACGACGGCGACCGCGAGCTATCGCCGATTACCTCGTGCCTACAACGCCGCGGGCATTCTTAAACAAATTATTTCTTCCCCACTTCTATCCTGCCAAAAGATAGTACGTGATCATAAACTAACTCTTTTATCGTTCATCCGATGATTAGTATTCATTGCAAAAAATAATTTCGCGAGAACTAATCACTAGGAGAGACTGCGTCAGTTATTCCTATTACATAGTTACATAGTATCATTTTCATTCAATCCAGAACCACTTCATTAAATGAAATAGAGATCGTGATGTGATATAATTCACGTAGACATGTACAAAAAATTTAATATATTATATTTGATAAGGGATTTACCTTAACTAAACCAATAAATTGACAATTTTTGAAATGTGGTGGTAGTTCGAAATATTATTCAAATGTAAACTCAATAAATTTTTTCGTCTATAAACGTATTGCCCAGAAAATATTTTTAATTTTCCAATTGATAGCGAAAGGAACGATTAAATAATTGGAAATATGTATTAATATACAGGTAATTGTACATACAGAAGTATAGTATAATCTTCACTTCAAAATATTGCGGTTCAAACCAACTAGCTTTTATAAAATGTTGATATTAATAGGGTGTTGAAAATGAAATTTTTATTTTTGTTATCTTACTACAACTGTGACGCTTTTCGACCTGTATGCCCAAATATTTGACGTTGGAAGTTTTTGGTTATGAAAAATCATTATTTTGTACTTATTACGATATTTTTTATGCCACATGAGCGGCATAAATAAAGCTGAACTGTTTTGCTGTTTAAATTAGTTTAATTTTGTAAAAAAATATTAAAGCCACAACATTTTAACAAAAAAAAGTTAGGTATATTTGTTAGTGCTCCTAAATATTAACGTCATACGGTCTTATTAATAAACACGGAGTAACCTGAGACTAACTTTATTCCATGCTTAAACCATCAGTTTGACAGATACGCTATTAATAAA
>CAJUYG010000728.1:21991-33912 GCA_910591675.1 Galerucella calmariensis | reverse complement strand
GGTCTCGGCGGTCTCCCAGTTCAGTACTGACGAAGCTTATAGAGTAGCACGTGAACCAAAATCCGCTTGGACCGCTTGGCTACCTACATGTTGCGGAGCTTTCATATTTCTAATAAAATTTTCGTTATATGAACTTAACCGTGAGGACGTAGGGAAACAAAAAAATATACAAAGCATAATTGTGCAAGGTCGAATTTGGTAGATGCCCCTTAAGTTGATAATAATGAATTATTCTTTTTTCTCTTATTCTTTTGGGAATCAAACCACAATAATGTTTTTTATTTTTTATTTCGACGTTTCGGTAGCGTTCCAGCTACCGTTGTCAAGATTAACTAGTAATAAAATCATTTTTTGGTCCCTATCTGACACAACGAAAAAAATATGACAACTATATCTAACAACTATATCTATAACTAATTTATGTTAATCGTGGCATTTGAAAATCGCCCAACTCCTGGGAACCTAGTCCCATAGTGGGTATAGTCAATCTGACACGCCCAACGCTGACTGCGCTCAATTATTCTTCTCTCTCTTTCAAGTAGTTTTCCTCATATTTTCCTTGTCATACTTGTGTAAATATGACGCGATAAGACTTTTCGCAACCTGTACTTGTATATGAATTCATTATATAGTACGTGTTTAGTTTTCTATTATTTCACTAATTTTGTGCATTTATAATGGTTAATTTATAAATATTGGAATAAGTGAATTGAAACAAGAAATATTAGTATTATAACCCAAATAAAGTGATAATAAGTATGAGTATTGTTGAAAATAAATCAAGATCCTCAAACACAGATGGTTGTGTCACAGTAGTAAAACCGACGAAAAAATAAAATTTCATTAATTTCCATCAAAATCACATTTATTGAAACGTTGACAGAAATGGATACAAGCAGTAAATTGTATCAAGTAAATTTATATGTGCTAATAATAAATGCGTATTTATCATAGTCTAATCCACAAGTTCAAAAACATGTTAATTCTTGATAAAGCCCTAAAAATATGAGCGATGGCTTACTCGATTCGAAATCACATCTAGAAAAATGCATCGGAAGTATAACATTTAGTTTTTTGACCATAACTCAATAACTATTAATATTTAAGGAATTTTGGAAAATGTTCATTGAAAAAAAGTAAATTTTTAATAAAAAAGTTCCGACTCCCGGAACTCTATAATCTATTATTTATAATTTTAATTCAACGTAACAAAATTTTCTTGAACTTTCTTCTTTATTGTGAAATAAAAAAATGTTTGAATAATTGTCTTGAAAATGTTTCGCGTCCTTAACAGGATCATGTCATAGAAGTTTAAAACATGTCAATACTTTGTTTATAATAAGTAATAGCATTACAAAAAATTAGTCATTCACTGTTAACTTGAAAAAATTATTATTAACAAAGTAATGAACTTTTTTGAACTTCTATGACGTGATCTTGTTAAGTATATATGTTAGGGTAAATGTAATAATAAAATAATCAGTTCCAAAATGGTGTGGGAATGCCTAGACAAACTCAATGAACTGGGCGAGAACAATATTGTCACCTTACTATGGATTCCAGGACACACTTGAATAGAATGAAATGAAATAGCAGATGAACTAGCAAAGTGGGGACTGAAGTAGCTTTCTGGGGGCCTGAACCCTTTTGCGGAATCAGCCCCAATGTAATATTGGAAGAAATAGGTGAAGCCGAGAAAAGGAAAGAAAGATCTAGTAGGGCTTATACAATAAAGACTCTTCTGGGTGACTACAATCTGTTGAGATCAAATGAATGCATAAGTCAAAGTAAAACTGCGCTAAAGAGTTTTAACAGGGATCCTAACGGGACATTGTCGCCTGAATGGGCACCTGAAAAAGCTCAAAATAGTGGAGGAAGAAGAATGCAGATTTTGTGGAATGGAAGAAGAAACCTCCATCCACATAATTTCCAACTGCACAGCACTTCAGAATCCTAGAGCACAGCACCTAGGAGATTACTGGATAGATGAGGAACATTTACCTAAGTTGAAGCCTGCAGACATCCTAAACTTCCTCCGGGAAATCGGACTAAAGGAACTACTAGTTTCTGAGACTTTCCTCAGAAACTGAGTAGAAATAAGGGGGCACAATACATCTTTTAGATCTCAGTGAATGTCACCCCAAAATACATACATACGGTAAATGTATACTCTTGGGAAATGTACAATTTTAACGTAAAATGTGTAGGTATATGTGTACTGAATATAATGTACCTATATGTAAATTTCCCGGCAAATGTGTACTCTTGCCTTCACGTTTCGGTGAATGTATACTCTTACCTTCATGTTTTAAGAAAAGTTGGGATACAAATAAATTAAAAATGTTGTTGCAGTAAAAAAATATTTATAGTAAATATATTTCTTCCTCTTATTGTTTTTCAAATTTGATTTCGAACAAGAAATGTTGATCGCACTGCTTTAGAGATGAATGCATTGTAATGCACACTAGATTAGATTGTAATGGTTACCTATATTTCCTTCCCCTTTTTCTCACATTTACCAAAACGACATGGTTATTGTGAATCCAGGACGCGAAACATATTTAAGGCAATTATTTAAACACTTCTACTCTCGAGCTTCACACTAAGCTTGTACTATCTGATTTCCACTATTCAACATTTTTTGCATGGCTATTCTTAAAAACATTTCATATTTGTTCCTGTTCTAATTATTATAACGTTTGACATTTTCTTTTATTTAATAATTTCTCCATATATTATTTCGTATACCACCGTGGACGCTAGTGTCTAATTAGCAAGATCACGAAGGTTCTCTATAGCTTCCAATAATGCGATATAAGTACGTCATCGCCAATCGGAAGTTGTAGAAAGTGCGCATAATATTAATTGAACCGGAACTTCTCTGCGCTGCCGCATAATCGACAATAATCATAGCCACAAGAAAATGGGTGGCACAAAAACCTCTAGAATCATGGGAATTCTCACCAGGACAGCGACAGACGAGGACATTTACCAAAACTTACGGAGACCTAAGAAGCAAGGAAAGGAAAACTTTAAAAGAAGTAGTATATGTAGGCTAATGGGACACTGCGTGTAAGCTTAATGGACTGGGAAAGCTAATGGGGTCGACAGGTGCAGATTTTGTCACCTAGAAATACATCCTACGCTTGATAAGCAACCGGCAAAAAAACTACTTGAACACTTCAGCCTCGAGCCTTATTGTTAAATTGACTTTGAACGCGACATTAAAAGGATTTAAAAACAACAGCGTGCTGCCTAACCGCTTCCTGAAAAGAATTTAAAGAAGACTTTAAAAAGTACTTACCAATAGAATAACCACAATTCCATGAGGTTTTTAACGTTTATGATCTTTGAACACGTTTGCTTTTAGTGCCAACTCTCTACTTACTCGCATTAGGTACTTATATGTTTATATTTATTATATACAATATCTGAGATTTGGTAAGAGCTTAAAATTTAACATTTAACACATTCCAAGTCATGTCATCGCTTGGGTATAAACAACTAGTAAAATTTTTAATAACACTAATTAACAGCTGAAATTTTTTATTGTTTACGTATAGAATACAATTTGTTCTGGCAATTTATCAATTTTTTTTTATAAAAAAAAAGAATCGAATTTTGCTATACGCGCATATTTTAAGGTACTAGATTTATACAGCGTGTCCACGGATGGGGTAGCCTATAGGTGAAAAATGTTTAAGTACCTATTAGTTTGAGTTAAAAATGTTATTCTTGATAAATTAACTACAATGTTAAAATATACCTGGAAATGTTATTGTCACTTTGACATCGATAAAAAAGGTGCATCCTTTTTTATCGGATAAAAACTTCTCTTCCTCAATATCTAGTAAGCGGACCTCACTTTTCCACAATGACAATGAGTCGCAAGTTTGGTTACTTATAATTTCACAGCAATTAAGTGTTGGCAAAACTGCAAAAACTGTCAATTAGTCTGTCAGATTTTTGAATTTTAAACAAATAGTGCTTTTATTTGAATCGGTGTGGTAATTATTTAACTTTGTTGATATAAAAGTTGGGCTTTTATATCAACAAAGTTAAATAATTACCAGATGAAGCGTTTTGGTGAAGTTTCGACTGAGCAAATTACGACAAATCTATACCGCAATCTACAAAAAACACAGAAGCTTCAATCTGGAGACAATTTATGGAGTTTTGTCAAGTTCGAAAGTATGAATTGTCCGAAATAATTCCATTACACGAAGTAGCAAATATATTAAAGGATTGGACCTATAATATGAAAAAGGAAAATGGAGATGATTATAAAGAATATGCGGTTAAATCAATCTGGAATTCGACTGCGAAAAGGAAGGTATGTTCTGTAGCATTGGACAAGGAAGATATACTAAAAATAGCAAAATTGTGGAATGCAGAAGAACCAGAAGGACTACAAAAAAGATTTTTTCATATAGCTTCTTATGAACTAGCGTGGAGGGGAGGAGAAGCTGTAAATTGTAAAATATACCATTTTAAAGAAGAAAAAAACCACGATGGAATTCCAACAAATAGATTTGAATATAATTCAGTATTTTCGAAGACGGCACAAGTTGGATCGAAAAAATGCAAATGGTTAAAAATGAAATGGATGAAAGTATTTGTTCCGTTAAATTATTAAAATTACTCTTACAAAAAAGAAATGAACACATAACATCCGATCGACTTTTTTTTAGCTCCAAACCCCTTTGCAAAAACACAAATTCTAAAGGTTGGTATAAAAATGTTCCACTAGGTATCAATATGATTTCTACTTGGACCACAAATTGTGCCACTAAAATTGGACTCGACATCACAAATAATAAAATTACCAATCATTCCAAACGCGCTAGTACAGTGTCTCAATTAGCAAAAGCAGGAGTAAATGAACAACAGCTTATGAAGATAACGGGACACTCATCATCTTCTTCAATTAAACCCTATCTCCAAATTGACCATGAACATCATGAGAATCTTATTAGTTCCTTACGATCCTCGAGTCCGAGAAATCAAAATGAATATTCCACATGTGTGAATACCACAGAAGAAAATTTTCAAATCAGTACACCAAAGCAAACCATTTATAATAGTTGCGTATTTGTTAATTGTACTTTCAAATAATCGAATTTTATTGTATTTATAAAGATAATTATTGTTGTTGCTCATCCATATATTCTGTCGTTGATTTATCTTGCCAAAAAACACTCGAGCTTTTCTTTTATCAGATAAATTTCTCTTTAACTCAAAGTTTTGCCAATCACTAATTTTGCTCGAAAAACTGACATTAGATAAAATCGCACCTTCGGTGTCGCGATTTTATCATGTCAGTTTTTCTCGTAAAATTAGTGATTGGCAAAACTGTTTCGTTGCAAAGAGAAATTTATCCGATAAAAAAAGCTCTTGTGTTTTCACTGTTGATAAATTAACTCCAATGTTAAAATTTCATATACCTGGAAATGTTATTGTCACTTTGACATCGATAAACCTTTTTTATCGGATAAAAACTTCTCTACCTCAATATCTAGTAAGCGGACGTCACTTTTGACAATGAGTCGCAAGTTTGGTTACTTATAATTTCACAGCAAGTAAGTGTTGGCAAAACTGCAAAAACTGTCAATTAGTCTGTCAGATTTTTGAATTTTAAACATAGTGCTTTTATTTTGAATCAAACAATTTATAACAGTTGTGTATTTAATAATTGTACTTTCAAATAATCGAATTTTATTGTATTAATAAAGATAATTATTGTTGTTGTTCATCCATATATTCTGTCGTTAATTCATCTTGCCAAAAATCACTCGAGGTTTTTTTTATTAGATAAATTTCTCTTTAACTCAAAGTTTTGCAAATCACTAAATTTGCTCGAAAAACTGACATCCTGACCACCTTCGGTGTCGCGATTTTGTCATGTCAGTTTTTCTCGTGAAATTAGTGATAGGCAAAACTGTTTCGTTGCAAAGAGAAATTTGTGAAATTTGTGTTTTTACTGTTGATAAAAAGCTTTGAAATGGAATGAAAATGAAATAAAATTCAAGTTTTTCAAAACCCGTCTCATTTTATATCCAGTTTTATGAAAACCGTATGAATTTTTGCACTAAGTTCGAAAATGATGTATTAATCTAGTGAATGACGTTTACGATGTTTACCAAGTAACTATAAACTTTTACAAATAATTTTCAAACTGTCATTCTTCAATAAACCTTTGACAACAATGTTAACTATTCAAGAATTATAATCACTATAAAAAAACAATACAAAATAATAATGTAAGAAACACTAAGTAAACAAAAAACATATATTTAATATATCCTCCCCCACCTTCAAAACATCTCGCGATTCTCTTTCTAAATTCTCTTAGGTACCAAATAAATGAATAAATCTAGTAAAGTATTATTACTTTTTTCTGTAATATTGTCGTATTTAATAAAGCGCGCTACCAATAGAGAACATATACCCTGTACTGATGAGGCGCAAATACTTCGCAACCGGTCTGCAAGTTATGTTGTCCCTTCTAATTGAAAAACAAGAATGGTTGGTGTTAAATATCTTGTAGATATGTCAACCCCGTTTGACTTTGAAGTGTAATCCAATATCCGTCGGGGTCTATAGCCCGGGGAGTACCTAGTTGTTGCTTCTTCTTCTTTTTTCAAAACTCCTGAAGCGCTGGAATAATTATTATTCTTCGATATCTATAAGGAAAAATCACGCTCCGCGACATGGCGCTACGAATGACAAGATGTCGGATTGAGGTGTGAACAACAAATATTCTGTCATTTTATTCTCATTTATTAGTCATTACGCTCTGATTCGTTTGTTGATATTAGCTTCGTTTTCGAAATTTTAGTGTTGTATTGCTGGATTTGTGTTATTAGATATATCTATTAATAACGCCTGTGAAAGTAGAGATACCAATTTCGGATATTCTGGATTATGGGTATTGTGTATTCCATATTCAAAATTCGCTGACAATCGATAAGAGGGTCGAAAAAATTGAAAAATGAGAATTTAAAAAAAAAATCACAACTTTGTCGAATTAGTAGAAGGTTGCTTTTCTAAAAGAACACTATGATATGGAGCATTATCCATAACAATAAGAGATGGCTCTTCTAAGTTGGGAATTAATTGAGTAGGTACTTATCCATTTCATAAATATTTCATTGTTCATTTCTCCATGGTAATCAGCTACTCTAGATTTTGAACAGAATAATAAACTTGGGACAAATACTTTGGTAGAACCAGCATGAAGAATTATAAAACGTTTACCATCATCACCATCTGGTTTACGTACACTTTTAGTGCTGTTGAATATGTCCTCCATTTCTTTTTTCTAACTCAAAATACTCCAACATATTTAGAACCAGCTCCTGTGCGTTTTTCCAGGCATACCTATTCTTAAAAAAATCATTCATAAATAGTTCTGGTCTTTCAGAAAATCATGCTAATATTGTCTACATTGGTGGAAGCAAATATGTTTCATATAATTAAGTTTGATGGAATTCTATCCATAACCATGATGTCAATTTAAGGTTAGTTTTCATTGCGAAGTAAATAAATAATAAGTAGATAAATAATCTTTACTTACCACAATAATTCGAACACTCGGGAGTAAGTAAGTCGTTATAACAACTGTTTTTTAAATTAAATTTATAAGCAAGGGGCAAAAAAGTGAGTAAAAATGTTAAATAAAAATATAAACAGTCTTTGGTCTGTCAACGTACAAATTCGCGTTAAAATTATCGCTGACATTCATCATATATCTCTGTTTGTTATATTTATGTTGTAATGGAACAAACGGTATCATTTTAGGGTTTAGATTCTGTGAGTAGGAAAGAGACGTACTACAAAAAGTAGTATGTGAATAATTTCATACATGGGAAAAGATTCACCGAACCAACTGTATCTTGTTTTGTAATTGTAATAAACCTATAAGTAATACATCAATCACTATACATTTTCTTTTTGATTTTGATTGTTTTCTTGGTGTATCTTCAGAGTCCAAGGTGAGGTCCTTTTCGATCCAAAGAATAATTAAAAGTTATGGATTTAAGTAAATGAACGACGATGAACTAGTTGAAAAAACGAGGTCAACGACGTAGCATTGCTCATATGTATTTATATTTTACCGGCGCCAAATTTTATTGGATAATATACCTAATATCCGATGCAGCCGTAATTATTTATATAAATAATGGAATTAACAAAAATTAGTAACTGTTTATTCTAAAAAACTAATTGGTAGTTAACGTGGAAACAAACTATATAATATTGATTACTATCTGACTGATATCACGTAGACACACAATCATGACGCAAATTAGAACAAAATACGTAACTTTTCACCTTTTACAGTTAAACTCGAGATAATTTATTATTATAATTATCTTGAAATGGAAGAATTGCTTAATCATTTTCCAAGCATGAGCATAAAATTACCAATTCTCCATTTCTTCAAAACGTAGGGACTCCATAACTTTTGTAACAGTATACGTGCCGTATTAAGCACACTAATTTTTTTTAGTAGGTATATTCTTTAAACTGGAGTCGATCAGTTCGTCATTCACCAACCGGATGAACAACTAAGCTATTAACGAGAAGGTATATTTTTCTTATTTGTGTACTTTCAGTTGCTGTCATCAAGATATATTTGTATATTGTGTTCATAGCTGTATAATTTCATAAATATTAATTTTAAAATTAACTTGAAGACAGAGATGTAAGCCGCCCGCCGATCGTATTTTACGTTTACCTTATAAACTTCACATTTAGGCATTTCTATGACATTGTTTGTGATGAAAGTTATATCACTATAAGTGTCGACAAACTTGATACATAGTTTGTTAGATTTCAATAGACTGGGAAATGGGATCCGTATTTTTAATTTCATTAACTTGGAATTTATTATGTATGTTACATATTAAACGAAATATAATATACAGGGTATCCAGAAACTGAACAACGCATACTACAAATACTAGATATGATTTTATGTTCATCTAACCCAATTCACTTTCAGCCAAAAGTTCCTCCTAAGGGAGCAAGCGTCCTTTGAAGAAGACGTTGGCTCAAAAAACCCCTACCTATTAACTTAATACAATGTATAACCCTGCAGTGATAAATTGTATACTACAAACAGGCAGTTGCCTTTATGCGAGCAATCATCGACAACTTAAGCTTCTGCAAAAAATATAAGAGCAGCTAAAAATAGGTTTTAGAAGAGCCTATCCCTAATTCAAATTTTGAACCATCTGTATAAAATGATGAGAATAGGCAAGGTGCAAGGACCTGCTTTTCTCAGCATTGCAGGTAGTGATGAGCAAAGCAAGACCAAGTCCCCGATAGGCTTGTTCTTGGTTTTCCTTATTCGGTCTTGGTCTTGTTCTTGCTAGTCTAAGGATATTATTGGTCTTGCTAGTCTAAGGATAGCCTTAGTCTGGCTAGTCTAAGAATAGTCCTGGCCTTGGTCTTGCGATAGAGCCAAGACTACAAAACCAAGATTAAGACCAATTTTGCTCATCACTAACTGCAGGATGCATGAGAAGCACGACAACAGGAATAAGGAATAAGCTAATAATTATTACAAGTTATCTAACGGGTCATGCCCCGGTGAAAGATAACCTACATAAAATAGGGCTGTACAACCCGAATCTCAGCTGCAGACTTTGTGGCATGGAGACCGAGACCGTAACCCATATCTTGTCACACTGTGACGCATTGGACTCTAGGAGACAGACAATCTCCGGAGAGGCCAATGTGCCGCCTGAAGCATATGGCACGCATCCAGGTGACCTATATCGTCTACTTGAATGTACGGGAACGGCTGGATGGGTGGAATAAATGTGGGAGTAGAGGAAGAAAAGCCAACAGGCTGCAGTGCTCCCGGCAGAAGAACGATTCCCAAAATGAGAAAAAATAACTGTATAAAATTCCATATACATCATGTTTCTGAGTGGTATTCAAAACTAGTGAGTAGCTGATTTATCATTTAAACTTGTAAAAGTAAATAAAATAAAAAATATGTTTTTTCTACAATCACATTGAAAAGTAGGCTTTTTCGCTTGCCATTGAAAACGAAAAGTTGACGTTTTTTGGGGAGAGTTACTTTGCTCTCGCCGAGCGTAAAAAATGGCAAAACGCTCGTTGCCAACAGTGCCGGTCAAAATTTTTCAAATGATGCATTTTCCCAGCATTATGGCCGCTCTGAGCATCGTATCACAAAATTAGCCGTTGTTGCATACCTACATGGTACACGATCTTTGTATCAGCTTCCTCATGCTAAGAACACGATAAATCTTCATGGATTTCAGATATAGCTTTATTGTTAATCACGATGAAAGAGTGGCATTGTCGAAAATTTATAAAAATTTTATTATTGCCAATGAGGAATCATCTCATCAGTAGCCCAGTGTAGTATAAAAAATTCAACAAGAGACTGTTTGAAATGGATGTTTTTTTATTCTTTCGCGAAATCTGATGGACGAAATTGATCTGGTCCAGTAATGTTGAATTCTAGTTGTGATGATTCATGCCGACGAGATCTTTCATAATCTTTTATAGAAGGGAAAATATACTGGTCAAAAATGACGTCATATCTCGTTGCTTTCAATTGGGTCACCATTTGTAACATTTTTTTTGACATACTCCAAAAAGTTTTAGGCACATTTTTCACGGTATGAAGCAAGAAAAAAACATCAATAATCAAAACATCAATGTGAGAAGGTGGATCGTGTTGTACACCTTATTCCAAAGATTTCATTAATGCGGATTTTTGAGTCTTACAAATGCCACCCTCGAAATGACACAGTTATGGGGGTATGGTAAGTTTTTGGACATATCCACTTTGTGATCAATCGATATACCAAGCATTCGCCCAAACAGATCTCTCTGAATACGTACTTCCTGCACCTTGCCACCTACCTTCGTTTTTATTTTCTTATTAACATAATCTACAAAAAAGTTTGTGTGCTCAGATGAGAGTGTCGCACAAAGTGGGGGTCACTTTACCCGCGATCTCAATCTGTAATCTGTCTCACTCAGTCTCATACGCGTGTATAATGCCCTCGCGCTCCTATCCACAGAGTCATTAAAATTGAGTTTAGGGGATGATTGGCCCCTTGGATCGGTCTGTCTTTTTGTAAAAGGTTTTAAAATAGTTTTCTGATGGACATATATAAAAATGGAGCATCAGAATTTACGTGAAGTTAAGTAATTATTTTGGGAGCTTTAAAGCGTCTGCAAAGCAATATGGCCGACGGAAAGTGTCTGGGAGTATTAGTCAACTTTTCGTTGTAAATGGCAAGCGAAGAAGCCTACTTTTCAATGTGATTGTAGAAAAAACTATTTTCACCTTCATATCCTTGTACGTTTGTCTTTTAATTCGTGGAACTCAAATAATAATTTATCTGTTCCAGTGAAATAATTATGCTAACCCGCTTAAAATTTTAAGGCTTTAAAGCAAAATCAGCATTCTTGGTAAAATATAAAACCTTAAATGTGTAATCTTATTTTTTTTTGAATCTCCAATCAATAGCTTGAGCGTTAACAAGTTAACGCCTTAATCACGTTAGGTTGTACGCCAAAGAATGCGAGCAATTCATAATAGGGCACTAAATTCTTAACAAATAATAGGGAGACCACTTTCAGGAAAATTAGGGAGAGTTTGCGAATGTCAGGGAGTGTCAGGGAATGTCAGGATATTTAAACACTTAGGGAATAGACGCTATTGTTAGAACGTTTGATTGCAGTGATGAAAAAAACCAGCAATTTGATTTGTAACCAAGCATGCCATTGTTGTATAGTGTGATCCATTAGTAAACATGTGGCAATTTAAGAACTTAGAATTTTAAGACAAGCTGGTATGAGAAGAAACTTGCAAGATGGAAGAGCTTTATCCAAGTAGCAGTTTATTCTCTGCTAGTGTAATATAAAAT
>CAJUYG010000728.1:0-16991 GCA_910591675.1 Galerucella calmariensis | reverse complement strand
TATATATATATATATATAGTGAAATTTCTCATCCATCCAAAGTATTCTCTACTTTTTTCTGATAGTGTGTTTGTAAGGTTGATAGTGTTTGAACAAAAATATTGTTCAAATAACATACCAAATATTGCCTGGCCTATAAAAAGAAATAATTCTTTCTATTGTGCATCTATATTAATGTCTTCAAAGTAAATTGTGATCAGATAATGTAACTCATAACTATCGCTATTTAGTAGTCATTGTACGTTATTCTAGTAATGTGCTTGGTAAATTATACCCTCTTTAATTTCCAGATGCAAATATTTAAATCTCTTAAACGTAAAATACCGATATTAATTCCACCATAGATAATACTGTTAACGACATATTTGTGAGCCATTTAATCGCTAATATATATTAACAACATACAGGGTAGCCACTCGCCAGAAGACAACGAAGTAGAATTGTAACAAGTTTCTGGTATTTTTTATATTTGCAACCTCAACGCAATGCACGACTGCTAAGAATATCTCTTCCGTATTTTGGACCAAAAAAAAAATATTAAACAACAACAAATTAACAAGCTTTATTGCCTATTTGTCAAAGTTTTTCGTATAGTGTCAGTATTTCATAGAAACTTAATTATTCTGTGTTAAATTAAATATATAAAAAAAATTGTGATTTAATTTCCCAAAAAATTAACAAAAAAAAATAATGAACACAAGGAAAATACAGAAGATGTATGAGTGAGTATGAGTGAGGGTCTTCTCTGGACAATATTTTTACTTGCAATATGCAACATATTGGCGGGCAAAATCTGAGCTTGTTTTGCTGTAGAAATTTCACTAAGACGTGGTATCTAAAAGAAATTCCCAATCAATTTTTTGATATTTTGGAAAAGTTTTTAAATTACTTATTATAAATGCTTATTTTTAGACTTTTTCGCTCCTATTGACCACGGCTATCATCTAAACATCTTTATGAATATGTGTCAAATACATTAAAATATATTACGTGTAAGTTGTTTATTTAATAGACGATAAATATTGAACAGTTTTCATTTCATTTCAAAAACATACATAACCCCGCATCAATTACAGACAATTACAAAATAGTGTGATACATTTATAATAACAAAAATTAAATTTTAGATGTTAAGTTTATGGCACTTCGTTTCATTCAAAAGATAGAATTGATTTTAAAATGTTTCATAAATTGTGGCGTTTTCTTTGCTCTTCATTTCCTGAGGATTCGAGTAACAGATGCTTTACTGTTTTTTATTTACAGTGGAAGTTTGGTTCCAAATTCGGGCTTTATTTGTCTCAAATTGGTTTCAGTGTCTTCCCATTTTTGGTATATGTATTTTTTTATTAAAGATCTGTGACCGGTGTTGGGAAATTTTGTAAAAAGAGGTAAATTCTCAGTAGAAGTAGTCAACTTTCTCGTTTCCTCTCATTACCATGTGTGATGATACCCATAAATGTTTTTATCTCTCAAGCTATAAAGTTCCTTTCAATCAGTTCATGAGTCGGGTGTAATGGATATACATTTTCAGATCTGTTAGAAAGTTGTTTTCATTTGCTGCTTTGCGCATTTTGACGGCATGGAGTAAAGCAAACGACACTCCAGTGTGTGTAGTACAATTTTGTGGCATACGCAGAGCAAATTTTTTATCTTTAGATAACATGTAAGCTGCAGCTGTAATTGTTTTGAATGCATCAAAAAGGAATTTTGTATCTGGGAGGGGGTAGTGGTCTGTTTTTGATATCATGTTAAGGATGCGATTTGAATGATCCATGGAGGCATATTGAATTTTAATGTCAGAGAGTATTTAAACTGTTGTCGTAACTTAAATTGCTGATCCTTTGGTAGAAAGGGGATTTTTTTGAGGATTTGTTTATAGCAAAATTTATGGTGGTATTTTTAAATGTGGTGAAATTTGATAAGTTGGAGATGCTTGCTGATATTCTAGACGCGTAGTTTAGGGACAGTATTTGCCGGCGTAGATGCAGTAATGGCTCATTTGCTAATGCTAGGAGACCGCATACCCACAGGGCTAGATTTGAAAGAATTTAGTGATGCTCGTATGATAGTGGATTGGACGGAGTTTAATTTTTACAGCAGTTTCAGTGGTTGTCTCATCATAGCCGATAGCTCCATAGTCGAGCTTGCTCCTTATTAATGATTTGGATATACTGAGTAAGGTTGCAGTGTTTGATTCCCAAGTACTGTTCAATAGAGATTGTACATAATAATTTCAGATGTTAATTTTTTCTTGTTTCATACTTACTTCATCAGGTGACAAAATCACTAGTGGGTATTTCATGGCTTGTATATCAAAATATGGACTGTAAAATATATAAAATATCTCAAATCAAATAAATAGGATTCTGGTTAAAAATATTTACACGTAGACAATGGTCACCTTTGAACAAATAAATTTCATAAAGTGTTAGAAATACCGCAGACGGACTCTCTCACTGATACGGATCTCTTTGTATTCAAATACTTATTTCTTAGATCGCCACAGGTTTAAATTCCGCAACCGTCTTTTTATTGTTTACAAATTTTTGACGGTTGGCGAAATGTATTTCACATATGATAGGTGTTATAGAAAATTCTAGGCACTTGAAGGTTTTCCGTCTGGCTCAAACTATACTGCGAATGCGTTAATTGATTTTAGTAGCAAATGTTGAATTTTAACGCATGGTTAAAAATTATATATTCTGCTAACTCCCTTTTACTATTCTGTATGCATAATAGGCTTCAAAATATTAACGGAAAGCTCTTAATTGAACACCATACCTGTTGAAATTCAATTATAAACCATTTTTAATAGCTCTAACTTTGTATATAATAGTATGTAGAGAAACGACGAGGACGACGGTGGGAATGCTGACCGGACATTGTAGGCTGAGGAAACATGCGCACAATTGGCCTAGCAGATGACAGCCTATGTAGACTTTGCCAGGAAGAAACCGTGGAGCACATACTATGTGAGTGCGAAGGCAGAGAGAGCTATGCAAGGGAGGCGGTATCCAGGCTAATAAGTCTAATAAAAAAATTAAGCTTGATTTCGAGCTCTAAATGTAGGGAGGACCACAATAGATCTGTGAAGGTAGCAGAAGGATAGGACAAAGAGCTACTCCAATTATAATCTAATCTAATCTAACGGTGTGCCGTTAATTGTTAACCACTTCTTAAATAATTGACCCCATTAACAAAGATTTTTTAAATTGTCAAAATAATCCTTATCTTTAAAGATCCTTGCGACCACCTTCCATTCTATATTTTAAAGTGTAAACACTTATTAGCAAAGCGTATTTTGATAGGTTTTCCCAAGTGCTCTATTTTCGAAATGACTTTTATTTGCTTTACCCTATTGCCTCTTAATTTATATCAATATAAACGTTTAAGTGAATTTTGATATAATTAATCTACAATCGTATTAAAAGTAGTGTTAAAATTACTTCAATAACAAACAAAATCGTTACAGGTTTTGATACTAATGCGATTTTATTTTTTTAGTTACTATTAGAATGTTCGATCTATTTTTAGATATCAACTAACTTTCAATTTCTTTGTATTTACTCACTTTAAATAAAATATTTACTACTCCTGAACTAGATACAATCTTTAGATCACTAATTTTATAGACTAAACTCCTTTAAAACAGTCTAAATTAGCTATATAATCGAAACGATTAAAGTTTTATTGCCGGTTTATTTGAATAACCGCATCTAAATGTTTAATTTCAACAAATTCCCGGCATAGGAGTTTCGGTAAAGAAAAATACAGATATCTATATTAGTAAAATTCTGTATTTATGTATTGCTTTATTTATGAAAACATCCAAATTAAACAGGCCAGATGCAATAAATAATCACTCTTTTTATTACCTAGCAGATTACATCAAATTATAACTGGTAAGCTCGATTTGAACCAGTTGGGAAATTTAAAAAACGTTAAAAAACAGAATATCAACTAACTTTAGAAAATATTCTGACCATTCTGTTATGAAGTTCATGTTTATAGTTTTGAAAAATGCACTTTCACCAAAAAGAAAAAAATCCCTTGTTTTATATTGAAGATTCAAATATTGCAAATAAATGAAATATGTCAAAAGAATTTATTTCAAAAACTACACCGAGAAAAAGATTTATTTGTGACAATTAAAATCTTATTATGTCAAATAAATATGATTTTCCATATGGCCTAAGTAATATTTAATTTGTCGTTAAAAAAGGATTTGTTTCAAGTTCGTAAAGTAATATTGCTGATGAATAAAAGCATATTCATTGTCATTAATAAAATGAGTTATCTATCGAAAATTACATTTATTCTTGTAAAAAAGTATCATATTTGTCTCAAACATTGTTTATTAAGGTATAATGACAAAATAGTTATATTAATCTTTGAAAGCATTTAAATTAAATAAAGTAGTTTTCCAATAACGAATACTTATTTTTGCAAGCTAACTATATTGTTTTATTATGAAAAAATACTTTATGGCAGAAATACATTTTTTTATCATAAAAAAATGTATTGTATCGGTAAAATATATTTCTTTACCATGACAAAGTATATTGTCTGGGTTAACGATATGTTTTTTATTTGTTAAAAATGTATTGTCCCAGCAAATTATATTTTTTTGTTGGAAACAAATGTTTCTTCATCTAGAAAACTATCAATTTTTACTAAAATTCAACATATTTATCATAACCGAACCATAATTTTCATAAACATTATATTATATATATATATTTCCCTAAAAAACCGAATTATGTATGGTATTTATGGAATTTATGGAAGTTACCTACATGCAATATTCAATACACTGAGCTTTTGAAATGTTTCCAAATATTAAGAAATATATTAAAAGTTTACGGTGTATTAGGCAGTATGGGTAACCTCCATACGGTTCTCTAAATAATTGGGTTACTTAGGAAAATATCTTTTTGACAAATGTTTGTCTAAGCCGTTTCCAGACTATGTCCAACAACAAAGTTAACTTTCGTTTTGTATGTGTGGACTAGTCGATCGAATTGGTCGATGGTCAGTCTGGACACGGATTAAAATGTACATTATTTTTATGACAAACATGTTTAAATCTAATAAAAATTGATGATCTCTATTCATACATAAAACTGTCTAGTAGGAAAGCAGGATAGGAATAAAAAACTTGCTGCTGAATATTTTAATCTATTAAAATGAAAACTATACATTTTTAAAATAGAAACCATATAATTATAAAATAGAAACCATACATTTTCAAAATTGAACATACCCACATGATCTAAAACATAACCAACAATGGTATCTACAAGATAGCCTTGTCTATCCTGAAGTGTGCTCATTAATGCTTTCCCCATAGTAGTTTTTTGGAGTTCTTGGAGTAGATCTGACAGGTTTAATTGAGAAATGTGTGTGTTTGAGGTACATTTCGCTTGCTTGTTACTTCTACCTACTTGGATATAATTATAATTTATTTCTTCACCTTCAAAGATATCTCACAATTCTTGTAATCGCCATGAGTTTCACAATTCATTCAGTCTATTATTAAACTTATTTTTGTCCAGAGCACTTTAACCACATACTTTACAAAAACAAAATAATCGGTAAAATTGCAAAAACTGATTTTAATTTCACATGCAGACTAACGCCAAACGTATACCGGTGGTGACAGTTACTGAATAATAGGGAAGGGTGGGGTGAGAATTCTTTTTTTAAACTGCCACATAATTTGTAGGCTAATGTGATTTCTTACGGGTGAAGAAATATGTGATTTGTAGCAAATAAGTTTTTTTCTCATAACAATAAATGTAGATACAATTATACTGAATTACTTATTTTTTCGGTATAACGTAGATCTTATTCGAGGCTAATAATCTATAAGCTTATTTAAAAAATGTAAATTTCTGTAAAAACTTTCGAATTATTTACTATGAATATTTAATTTGTTGTCTTAAAGTGATGGAATATTATTCAAGATGTTAGGTTTTTTTCTGGTAAGGAAAACAAATTTTACCCAAATAGCATCGTTATATTTTATGACAAAATATTATATTGTGCTTCGTAAACTTTTGTAGTTTCTGAAAAACAATTGTATGAAGGTGTGCATTATAAGAAGTACAAATTTTTTTACATTAAAGAAATTATTACACTCGAATGAATCATTTTTTTATATTAAAATTTCCCAATATTTTTAAGTTTATATGGCTTCTTAATAATAAATAAGCAATGTTAGTTTTAAACAAAGGGGGGTCAAACAAATCAGTTTATTTGTCTATAAATAACTCTTCTCTCGGTGTATTTAAACCTAACACATTCTAAGCTATATATCTCCAAGTTGACCAGACAGTATAGTATAGAGAGAAAAAAAATAATTCTTTAAATTTTCTATTATTGATTTTATATCCGAGGATGATTCTCTGATGTAATCTTTGAAGGATTTATGAAAGCGTTGGATTGTAGAGTCGTTTTTAATATTTTCTTCTCTTTTGTGAGTATCGGTTACTTTTTTTGACTGATCTTAGAGATCATCTTCTAGTGTATTTCATAAAATCTTGGAAGCATCGTAGATAACTATAGAATAGGGTATATAATGTTTTTCATAAAATGGGCTGAACAGCCGACCCCTGTTGCAATAAGTTTTCTGCCTATGCCAGACCATTGTGCATTTTTGGAATTCGCCGACACATTAGCCGCTCGGAACAACTCGGGTGATGCGAATGGCATCAAGTCCCACGTATTAGACTAAATTAAACTAATATGTGCGGGCGATTTACGTATCTTAGTAGACTTTGTTTAACCATCCTTTGCCGTTACGTCATAATCGGTGACGTATTCTGCTGTTTTTCGTTTGTCTTATATTACTTGATGTATTTTACACTTAACCTCAAAATTATAATCAATGACATTTATTAGGAATTGTTTTCAAAATATAACAACTGAACTGTCAAAATTGGCAAATAAAATTATGACACCATAATTCCGTCTCATCAATCACATGAATGAGAAATCAAGCTGGACAATGTATGACGTAGGCAAATGATGGTTAAATAAAGTCTATCAGTTATATTCAGATTGCTTAAGGATATACCACTGGAAAGGACGATAGCGTTCAATTTACCTCAACTATGTGATTTTATTACTGCCAACTTTGAATCTTATTAGAAGCAACGAATTTGAGATATTTTTCTAAAACGAGCATCTATATAGTCGTTATTTGCATGATGAATAAGACGTGACTGCTGAAAATACAGTACTTAATGACATTGAATATGAAGTGAAGAGTCAGAGCAATGGACATCTCACCTACTTTGTTGATTTATTAATTTTCAACTTTACGTGTCCCCAGGTATTCACTGGTAAGCAGCGTAAGCACCAGGCAACGGTGGTAAAAATTTTTAATATACATTCAGTTTTTAACACGTTATCCTTGAAAGTTGAATGTAATTTATTAATGGAACACTCTATATTTCACTACTATATTGTATTGTCATCGGTCCTTGACAAGTGTACAAAGTTTTAATAAAATATCTTCGTTTAAAGTGGGTCAAAATAAAGTCCAAGCAAGTCGGTACAAATGAGTACATATTATGTACTCATACATACATTCAAGTGAAGCTGATTTAATTTATCCAGCTGATTGTGATTGATTTGACTTTTCATAATCTTAATATAATATATAACAAATATAATAAAACCGGTTGTACAGCCTACGCTTCAGCCAAGCAAGCAACACTGAATCTTACAAATCCAATACAAAACTCTGCCATTAGAATTTGCCTACCGGCTTTCCGTTCGAGTCCAACTGACAGTTTACTTTGTGAAGCCTCTGAACTTCCTTTAAACTTGCACAGACATCTCCTTAGCCTCTCAAATGCAATATATATTTTTTCAAATCCCTTCCACCCTACGTATTCAAACACCATAATATATCTGATTATTGTATAATTGGAATACCCACAAAAAGATATTGCTGTCATAACTTTTATTAAGTTAAGACGCTTAACGAGACTCTCGGGAAAAACCTATTGTTAGATTTATAAAATATCTATAGCTGATATAAACTACTTTTGACAACCGGAAATTAAGTTTATAGCGCATGGGACCATAAGAAACATTTTTCCCAACCTTCCAAGGAAAAATATTACGCCAGGTCCGTACTTAGATAGAAATTATTCTTAAATAATTAATTTATTTAACGGGGCAAAAACTAAGAAAATAAAAACGTTAAAATTTCCTGATGGGATGGCTTCTTTCAAAGAAAGAAAGTTTAGGAAACGTAGGGTATGTTTTGTAGTGAGGATTATTGCTGTTATTTTAAAATGGAGACCACTCTATATTCCAGTGTTCCTTATTGAAATTAGGTCCCGTTTAGGCAATACGTCCTGTTTTGTCTCTGAATAACTGTCTCACTAATTTATCGGCAGTTTCGTCACCCACATGAATGTAGTACATTTTTCTGAAATGTGTAACTGAACTAATATGTTGATAATATCTACAACATTTTTTTGTAGAATAGGGATGTTCAATGTGACCTAGTACAGATTTTGAGTTCGATAATAAAAAGTAATATTCAAAGTTTTGTCGTTTTTTAGAAATTTATTCTTAAGCCCTATAGATGGCCACTAGCTCCACCAGAAAAGTCAGCGGATAGTTTAAACATTGAAGATTCTTCTCCTTGTTTAGATTTAGATCGGTCAGTACATAGATTTCACATGCAGATTACATTTTTTCAAGATTGTCTTTCGAAATAAGTTTGCACAGGGGTCGTCTTCGTTATTTTTTTGGTTTTCACTTGGGCATAGCTGATTCCTGGCGTCGTATTTTTTGGGGTTGCCCTCGGTATTTTCATTGTCGTCTTGCTGTGAGGAACTTGAGGACTCTCTCCTTATCGTCTCTGGGAGATTCAATCCTATGTGATTTCCTACGAAAGCTTTCTGACGGGCTTAATTCCTTTTCTTTTCTTCAGTCCTTGCATTTCCGAATCTATCTTCCCACACAAAAAGATAATTCCTACACAACTTTTAGTTAAAAAAATATCTCGATCTGAATTCATTATTACGAATTGACTATTCTTTTTTCAAAAGCATGTACATTAAAATTAATTAACAGTTATTGACATTTTTCTATCTAACCCAAAATAATTAGTTACGAATATATTACAAACATATCACCATTACCCTTCACAGATTCATCTGAAAAAACTGAGATAAATGTCAGAATGTGACCAGGAGATTGTATCAGATTTCAAAAGAATATGTAAATTGAATGTTTGTCCTTCACTATTATTGTACCAACCCCACCATCCAGGGGTCCGGGACCACCCTTTAGTTGTGTTTTTAAAATGACTCAATTCAATTGTTCTGTTTAATTTGAAAAATCACCCAAGACACTCGTACATTGTCAGTAATGCTGTGAAAGTTTTACACTAGGTATCGGATATTAGATTGTAATATTAAAATATTCGTAATTTTAAGTTTATAGGTAGAGTTTTTTTCGGCTAAGCTTAAAAAACTGACAGCAGCATCATCTTTAAAGACGCTAGCTCCCCACCACACCTTGTATCTGTAGTTTGCATTGGACAGGAGAGTTTCTGTACACCCTCTATAATAGATTCTTGTCTTGTGTATTTTGCAATCCAGTCTCTAATATCTTGCGAATAATTGCACCGCGCTATTTTCACACCAACTTTACTGACAAATTGGAACATGTGGAGACTAATACTGCAATTCTGTGTAAGAATCTTAGCGATCGTAACGATTCGTAATAGCGGAACGAGTCCAATAATTGCAATTCTATACGATTTCTGTAACGAGAGATGGTTTTTCGATACATCGTAAATATTTACAGATACAAGTTTGGTGTAAGTAAGCAGTAGATAATATGAATAAGAATCATTTTCATTTAAAAATTTAATACAAATCAGGCTTTTACTGTATCCATACTGAAGGATTAAATAAAGCAATTTTATTTGTTTAAATATGCAGCTACTTTGTTAGCGAAACGCGTCAAAAGTTAAATTGAACATTAGTTTAAATATAATGAAGATTTGAACTAAATAAATTGGTTTATATCATCTTTCAATTTTCATTTACTTTACAGGAGCTTTTGAGCAAGAAGATGAAGACAGGTAAGTATTAAGTTTGTTTCTTGTGTTCAATTTTTAGATCATGAGACATATCTCCAGCAGAATTTAACAAATTTGAACGTTCTTTCCATTTCATGTCCAAATAATTGGAACCGATTGTTGGATTTTACGCATTGCTTCTAAAATAATAATTAATTTGGTTTTGTTAAGTTCGCACATACGACTGCAATTTCAAGTGGCTTCCTCTTACGTGAAACGAAGCATATTAATGACATATGAATACTTCACTTCACAGTAGATTTTGATAAGAGTTGTAAGTGGTTCTAGTTCAAGTCTGTTCTAATACTGTCTTCGTTTTATTAACTGGCGTACAATAAATGTGTTTTATTACGTAATTTTTGTATGGTTTCATTTTAATATTATTACCAATTATCAATTACGGTTAGGTAAATGTCAACATTCCATAGCATGCTTGTATCTTAACAGATTAATGCTACGTCGACCACCGTGAAATGTAGTGTAGTGAATTAGTAAAATTCAAATATCTCGAAAATCGTTAATATTTTGAAGATCAAAGAAATATAGCTTTTTTCTACAGAAATGATGGGACTATCCAAATTAAATAAGTAAGTTGTAAAATAATGAGCGATAAAAATTTTGTAGCTGATTTCATCTAATTCATATGGCGCATGTGGCGACATCTACGAGTTAACTCAAATCATCTCACACATTCTTGTTTATCCTTACAAAAACTAGTTCATACCCAATTTTCAAGTCATTATATAGAAAAGTAGCTGATCTATTAACAAAAATCTATTTTATTTTTTTCGCTTTAGCATCCTGTACCTCAGTAAGGAGCAGACTAAGACCCATGATTGTTAATGAACATATTATTATTTTGGCCTTCTGAGCCTAGATTTACAATTTGGCCCATTACTTATGAATCACTCTGTATAGGTTTAAAATGAATTAACTCAAAAGTGTTCAATGAATATTTCAAAAAATTGATCTCTTACGAAAAATGTCGAAAATGGCAAATAAACGAAAAGTATCTCTTACTTTTAATAATCCATTCTGGTTGATGTATGTTGAAACATAAAAATATTATTCTTAAACATTTATATAAAGATGTACCTGTATTAAAAAAGGCTTTATATTTGACAAATCATGAAATTAAGCAATTTTTCATTTCTTCTAGAGATTGTTATCTTTACTGGCAGCGTGAAAAAGTATAAATATTTCTAGGTAAAGCGGTTAATTGTCGGCCATATATTAAATGCGCCTGTGACAAAATTAGGGGTTGGAAAGTAGCCAGGTTAGTTTATCACCGATTGCATCTAACAACCCTAAAAAACAGGGTGATATAGTGTTTCAAATGTTAATTTGACAGTCAAAGGAAATATAACAGCTTTTATAGAATAACAAATCATTTTGTACAAGAGTATTTTAGCGAGGGAGTAAGATAAAGTAGGATGATTCAATGATTTATTCTTAAGTCCAGTTTAATTCTGAATTACTTTAAAACAATAGCAGTGGCGTATCTTATGTAACTTTCTGCTCAGAAACTAACTAGACCCCAAACCCAAATATACAGAAACACGAAGGTATGGCTAAAAACCAGTTGCAGCTGGTCAGGCAATGCGGACAGTGCCCATTCTGTGAGAATTCAAAAAGAAACAAATTAAAGGCCAAAATTACTCCTGTATTTTTAGGAACGTGGTCACACATTTCGTTCTTAACACATTTGTGACTCTTACTCAGTTCCTGATGAAATTCCTTCATAGTTTATGTTAATTACTTAATAATCATTCATGCATTAGACCTTTCCCCTTTCTGTAGAAATGCAGTTGTGGGTTAATTAATTTTGTAGTGAAAGAAAACTCATTGGGCTTTAAGTAAACTAGAAAAACATAGCAGAATTCTTTGTAACGTCACTGGTGATGCCGACGGTAGTTTCAAGAAAATGGGAATATACATTCAAAACTCAAAACGTTCCGCTATTTACCCAGAATTTGAATCTGATATAACACCGAAAAGAATTTATTTCTATTAGGCGCTTAATAATATATCATTTTGCTTTATGTTTAATGACTTAAATATCCGATATCATGAAAAAAGAAACGATTTATTTATTCTGATTTATTTATCTCGTCGTCACTATTCTTGAACACAAAACGCTGAATTATGTAATGTCCCAACTGAGGATTTTCCTGATTTATATTTAATAAAGTTGTTCAAGCACATTGTTTTCCACAGAAAAGAAAAATTACAATATTGTCACTAAAAATAATGGAAAATTACTTACACAAAATGTAGTTCAAATGGTCATTATTGTAGACTCTTAAGGCAATGATTAATACGCAAACTTAAACGCATCATTTGACTGGAACACCTGCGCAGTAAATACTTATTTAGATACGTTTAATGTAAAATTGCGTGTTTCTACGTATACCGTACCGTACTGTTGCCCAAGCTCTTCTCATTGTGAAGAATGTGCATAACAATGTCATCATTTCATCTATTATCGCTCCACAATCCAAAATTGCTAACATATTTTGACTAAAATACAGAAAAAACTCACGCATAAAATAAAAAAGAAACCAAATAGAAATAACACAATAAAAGAATACACACAATTACAATAAGTGAAGCCAGGCGAAAATCGTTTGATGTTGAAGAGACAAAAATAAATAACCTTTAAGGTGATAGCTTTATTCCTCAGTGGTCGAGTAGAAAGCCAACCAGACTCTCACGCGGTAGACCCGGGCTGGAATCCCCGTGAAGAAATTTTTTTTATTGTTAATTTTATTTTTAAATAATTATTCTGCTTGATATTAATAACGACAACAGGTAGACGTTTGAAATATTTAGCAGAATAGATAATGGTACGGTACCCTTCATGAGGGAGTCCGACTGGCAACATCTACTTATAAAAGCATCGTATATTTTAAAAAGGGAATCCGTAGCATTATACAAATTGGACATTCAAGAACTGTACGTTCACCACAAAAAAGTTAGTGGAAACATAAAATTGAATTGTTAAATTTTCAATTTGAAGTTATATTACAGTTTATAGAAATTTTCATTTTCTAGATTTTTTCTTAAGTGTGTCGTAGAAAAAATATGCTGTTCGACTCGTGTGGATTGTCCATATCGCACTTGAACGATTGAGCACTCTGCCTACGGCGTCGTGCTCAAACTTCGTCCTCGTGAGATATGGCCATCATATCCACGCTAGTTGCACAAACTACTATTTCTATCAAAATATGCCCTTTTACATTTAAAAACAACCTGCCAAATGTCAAATCAATTTATCCATCCATTTTAAAGTTATCAAATTAAAACATTCAAGTTTTCAAAATTTCAACACCCTGTATTTCGAAAAGTAAATGTGCTAGACCCTTTAATCCTTATATCATTTTGTCCAATTTCACGAGAGGAGTCTACATGGAAACGTTGTAATTACCCTTAACGTTCGAGATGCTTATACCATTTTTTGCGCGATCGTATTGAAATAAATTCCGAATAAAATAATTTAAATTTCTTCGAAATGAACGAAATGTCAAAAGTGACATTTATACTTCTCGATCAGTTTAAAATATATTTTGTATTTTGGTGAAATTGTTGCTATTTATCACTTTTCGACGTCTGAACGGTAAGTAAATCACTTACCGACGTGTTAAACCAGTCAACACACTCCTGACACCGATGATGTAAATAAACAAAAAAGATCAATCGCGCAAAAAAAATTATGGAAATAATAGTAAGAATTCATCCGAACAAATTCAAGTAGATCACCAGCACTGCGAATACCAGCTTTGCATAGAATTTCAATGTAGCATCGGTGATTCAGTGGTAGAATGCT
The DNA here is from genome assembly GCA_910591675.1 of Galerucella calmariensis. NCBI lineage: Eukaryota > Metazoa > Arthropoda > Insecta > Coleoptera > Chrysomelidae > Galerucella > Galerucella calmariensis. Next base: position 3,051 of record CAJUYG010000728.1, on the reverse strand, counting down.
CGCCTTCCACGCGGGCGACCCGGGTTCGATTCCCGGCCGAAGCATATGAATCGCTGCTTCGTAAACGAGAGAGAGACTCAGGAGAGAGCACACGCACGCAAGCGAGGCACATAACGAAGCATCGTAACATAACGTACCGTAACGTAACGGTCAGATCTTTTGCGTCACGACCCCCGGTCGCTCAAACATAACCTGACGTAAAGAACTAAAGTTCCAAAAGTATTTTAGCATAAAGTTGTGTTTATCAAAAAATGTTTTATATAGGTATTTTCTATCAGTAACACTTTTAATATACTAGATTTATATATTAGTGATGTCGAAAGTGTCGGAAGGTTACAAATATTACATGCTTGTATTTTCGTTTTATTTTCACAGCATATCATGTGCTAGAAACGACATTACCACATCCAATAATTAATTATCGTTAAAAAGATAATGTTCAACCCTAAGGATAAATGGGATTATCCGTCAATGTCATGTTTCCTAGAATGTTTTGTTGTTTAAAGTTGACTTTGAAATTCTACAGGGTAGTTATGAATTTTACACTTCATAATATTCAAATGTTAGAAAATAATTCACGAATGTGTATTTATGTATCACTATTTTTTATCCTACACTATAATAAAGTTCAATTTTACCAGCTTTAAAGAGGCGAGAAAAGTACCTTTTCCACGGCTAGCCGAGAAAAGAAATTTTTCGTTTCCACGCTAGCTGGCGCCCCAATTGACAAGTTGAATCAAAATTGTTAATTTGATCGATATCCTCCTTATAATAGCATATAAGTGATTTCAATCACATCATTCAGAAGAAGCAAAAATAAAATAAACACCATTAAACGTCAGTATAAAAATAAATTGTTAGTAGTTGTCATTGTCTGCAAATTCAATCAAAAGTTGTCGTATTTTGATGATTGTTTGAAGTTATGGAGCTTGAATCAGATGAAATAATGTAATGTAAGCGTTGATTGTAAGGTAAATACAATTTTTATATGAAATATCACCAACAATTATTGTGTAGGATAAAACAGTACTGAATTTCATATTATAAAATACAATTTTTATAAAAAGATTATTACCAACAATAATTGTATGGGATAAAAAGTTATGTGTAAACTATGGCAGTAAAGTACTTTTCCAGGCCTCAAGAAGTGGTCCATATCTACTTTCGGCCAGAAAAATCCCACTTTACCGCCAAGGTATACAATATACTATTATTATTTGTTTTTTTTTTTCTTGATCATTTTGAATTCAATTTATTGTTCGTAAGTGCTAATAAGAACGCGTCGGCTTTCTATTTAAAACTTGAATTAGTAGTAGTGGGGAACGGTAACATTATCAATTGCCCCTGTATTTAAGTGTCGCGTTTTTAAGACTGGCTTTGACTGTTTATTATTATTCTAGCTTATGCAGTTTGAGTAATGATATTTTGAGTTAAATTTATCATAATAACAAATTAGTTATCAATAACTACCCATTTTTTCATCCATTATTGTGAAATAACTGCTTGTATCATTGTAGTTTAACTTCCATTTGTATAATTATTCATTCACTTAATACATAACTAGATAATCAAATTCTTTAGTAACAATTGTAAATATTTTACTTCATCACTTTCTTAAATAAATATTTTGAATAAGCTTTCAAACTTAATAACCAAACTCAAGAAAACAAGATATATCAATATAGTTATATTTAACAACAGAACAACTACTGATTTGAACTCAAAGTATTGAAGTTATTTGAATAACTAATACACCTTTTTACAAACATTTCATCAAATTAATCATGTTCTTCCGATCTGTTCATTGACCTATTAAAATCTGTTGTTTCTACCCAGAAACCGCCATAACTTCAAGAGATATATTTTATCGCATAATATAAATTCTTCCTCATAATAAGCACAGTTTAGGATAGGCTTTGTCTATAATAACTTAGAAATTTCTGGTAACTGGTTTCCCAACCCTTATGACAATCCCTGGGCGTCTGTTATCTGAAACTTCAGCACTTATTGTTCGAAACAAGCACTGATGTAGGCGTTTCGTTGTCTTCTCAACAATGATGTAAATTAATTAAAAGAACAAATACAAATAGTCTTTTTTAAGAGCACTAATATTAATAGAACTGCTTCAAAGTAAAATTTGTGTCGGGTTACAGGGCGTGATAGGTCGTCCGTAACAATTTATAGATAGATATACCTGTACAGGGGATCTTAAAAATGTTTCCAAAGCCATTTTTAAATTGAAATACTTAGTATTTTTCGTGTTATTGTATTTAAAATTATTTTCTTATATTATGTTACCGGCAAAGTACTCGTATAAAATTGAGGTATTCTATATAAAATCTAGGTACCTACTCTATAGAATGACTAACGATTTCAGGCAGTGTATGGAATCTTTTTTATTTAAATGTTTTTATATACTTTACTGATAAAGTCCATGATCTGTTCTATTGATAACAATGGCTAGAACATTACGAGCATCGTCACCTTGCCCCCTATCAACTTCGGGTACTGGAATTCTGACCGTTGTACCCACAGATACTAGAGGAAATTTTTTGTCACTATGTTTCAACATTTTTTCTGCTTGTTGTTTCCTTTTGATAAATGACGATTTTCTGTTACCAGTTTATTATTTGATCGTAAAGGACATAATATCTGAGACCCATTCCCCTATCACTTTTTGAATTTAATGATCGAGCACACATTGAATGAATAGTTTGTTTACTCGCTTTGCTCCTCTGACTTCTACTAGCTTCTTTAAAACATACAAAACGTAATATTTGATGACTCGTTATTTATATCTTTAGTATCTAATGGTCCGTTGAAGGGCAAGTCAGGTGACTCTATAGTTTGACAAATGGGAAAGACCATTCGTTTTCAAAAACAGCTTAATCGTGATCTCCATGCATAAAAACTGCTATATAAAGTTATTAAATATTTTTATTTGTTTTATAATATGAATAATGTATTAAATTAAATAATTTTCATTTCAAACATGAAATTTTACTCGCCATTTGTAAAGGCTGCTATCATTGGTGCAGTGCGGTATGACGC
>CAJUYG010000727.1:129003-164842 GCA_910591675.1 Galerucella calmariensis | reverse complement strand
TTTTTTTCACGACCATACAGCAAAAATTAATTTAATTGAGATTTTAACAATGTTCCGGACTTCGGACAAGGTTGCAAAATTTCATAGTTTGTTTTTATACCATTCCCGACCTTACGTCAAAATTTGAAAACTTTTGGAATTATAATCAATTGATTGTCTTGACTGACTGAACTATCAACTCAACTTTCAGTTCAACGCATCTACCAACTATAGAATGGAAAAGTCAATTTGTACTAAACCGAACACAAAATGTAGGTACTTAATAAATGGTGGGATATTTAAAAACCGAAAAAAATACCAAGGAAATCTAAAAAAGAGTTCAAAGGCGTTATAGTGCTCTAGTTTTCAGAATTCCAAACGCTCCCTTGCAAAATAAATTGGAACTCTTTGAAATCCGAAACGACGTAGGTTATCTATGAAATCTACCGCTCTCGCAAATCCTGGATCGGAATCAATAACATAGGATCAGAATCCGATTGTCCAAAACCTATTTAAAATGGAGCCCCTAGAACCCTAGCTAAAGAAGGTTCTAAAGGAGCCTTCACAGGTCCGGAACCGTTTTGTGGAATCACAAAGGATTACGTAAGAGGGGAAATCGGGAACTGGCTAGTTAACTCAAATGGAGGCTGTCACAAGGACCCCAAGTAACAATGATCGCTGATTTATTGGGCCTGTTCAGACAATAAGCTGATTAGTAGTTGATTGATGGTGTTAAAGACTGATTAGGCTACTAATTTGAATAATGAGCTGAATAAGCGCCGAATCAGACAATATAGATGCCATTATACAGCAGTATCCATAAAGCTGAACTACATACTGAATAAGTGCCTCTTTAGCCAACTTAGTAGATATTATTCAGCAATATGCTTATGTAGCTGAACTTGGGTTGAATAAGCATTTCTTCCGCTTACTTAATCCGGTGTTGTTCAGCTATTTATAACTAGCTGAATACAGGATGAAAAGGCGTTTTTCTACTCATCAAATATTTCATTATTCAGCTGTTTTAAAATGGCTGAGCATGAGCTGGTTAAGCGTTTTTACAGAAATCTGAACAGCTGTAGCTCAGCTATTCATAGTCAGCTTAGTATGCACTGAATAACATAGGATCAGAATCCGATTGTCCAAAACCTATTTAAAATGGAGCCCCTAGAACCCTAGCTAAAGAAGGTTCTAAAGGAGCCTTCACAGGTCCGGAACCGTTTTGTGGAATCACAAAGGATTACATAAGAGGGGAAGTCGGGAACTGGCTAGTTAACTCAAATGGAGGCTGTCACAAGGACCCCAAGTAACAATGATCGCTGATTTATTGGACCTGTTCAGACAATAAGCTTAGTATGCACTGAATAAATCCTTCTTCAGTAAAGTTGAGAGCCACTGTTCAGCTTTTATTAACGCAGACTGAAGAAGTTCTAGTTCAGCCCATTTTGAAAATATTGTTCAGATATATACGTAGTGTGTGAACAAAAAATGAATACTTAAATATATTCTACTTCAGTCATTTGATATTCACTGAAATGAAGAATTTTTGCATGCAGTCGTGTATATCATTCAGCGATTTTTAGGTTATGTTTTTGATTATGTCACTCGACTGGCAAATTTATAAAGCTTGCATTCATGACATAATTTGCATTTATATTGTTGCTTGGTGCTCCTTGTGGCAGTTCATCAGGTTCTGGTGAATTTATGAAGACAGTTGCTCTAATAATGTTGCTTGGTTCTGCTGGTGGCCCTTCACCATCAGGTTCAATCAAGTTTAATTGAACGTTCCGTACTTCTAATACATGATATAAATATGTTTATGTAGCAGTGAAACTTGGCATAAATTGGACTTTTTTTAATGGGGGCTCTTCATCACGTCTATTAATTTTTTAAATATTAAATTCAAAGTTGTTCTTCAATTGGTAAGTTTTTTTTAATAAACGCATAGTCGCAGAAATTTCTGAATCATGTATCATGTAGATTTACAAATACCATTATTCGCATACATTTAGCATGTCCATGTGTCTAGTAATAGCTGTTTAAATTCTCCAATTTTAGGTGAATAAGAGCTTAACAAGGGTTTATTCAACATAAATTTGATACTGATATTCAGCTTTAGACTGAACAATAAACCGCTAAGGCGCTTTTTCAACCAATAATCAGCATAAATTGTTCATTCATTTCAAGTGCCTGGGCTGTTGAGCCCAACCCAAACGTATGAATGAATGATTGAGCCTGGGGGCCATGGGAAAAGTGTGCAAAATCATCCTGTATTATAAGAAAAGTACTAATATCTAGTAAACAATTACGTTTTCAACATTAAAAACTAATTTTGGAGTAATTCTTTTGATCAAAAAGTCGAATACAACATATCCAAAATTTATAAAATTTGACGAAGCGCCACTTTGCCTTTCGCCTTTGCCCATAAAGTTAAATAAACTAATAAGAACATCAAATATTTTGTTTGTTAAACATATTATTACACATAATTGTTTCCCTTTATTCTATTTAACTTAAAATCCTCATTGTTCACTGGATCCTAAGTCAACATAAATAGACTAAAAGTACCTGTAGATAATCCCATACATACACCATTGTGCTCACAAAACATTAACCTCTTATTCAAGAGCGATATTCTCAACACGCCCCCATATAATCCATACAATTCCACCATTCATTCACGCATTTTGCACCTGTAATACCTACTAGAAAAAGTCACTGACAAAAAAACTTATTCAACTCGTGAGAACCTTACGCAATCTATCTTTTTTTCTTTCTTTAAATGAAACGATTTTTGCTCATTCGTAAATTTTTTTTTAACTGTGACATTTTCAATGCGAATGCCGACGTTTAACCTTTCAAGATTCGTTGCAATTGATTTTTTATTATTAAAGGGCGTATGGTCCTGAAGTTTGTCTTGGATGCTTTTTGTGTGGAAGAAAATATTGTTGAGGGAGGTCGTTGGATATGATTGATTCGATTTTTATTTTTCATAAAATTGAGAAAGATTAAAAAGTAATTTTTTGTTCTCACGGAAAAAGTTTCTTTGCGCTTTGCCAGAATTAGTTTGATAGTATATTATACACCAAAGTGGTGAAGACCTTTATCATTGACCGAGCACCAAAGTCCCTCGCGAAATAAGGTGCGAGGTTTATAATTGCCTTCACCACCATTGTATACAGAGCTATTCAAAAGTCCCCTCTCCCCCCTCGTATTTTTTGAACGGCTACATTTACATTAATAAAATTTGGAGGGTGAAAATAAAGTGTTGCAAACTTCTTTACGAATGGTAACAGGTGATGTAATAGTAATAGATGACGTCAAAGTGCCACTCTGGCCAATAATTTTAAATAGGACCTTATGGCAAGTAATATCCCGTTTGAAAGGCACTGACATTGGCTACATAGCCATATTAATTTTGTTTGGGTTTAAACTAATTCTGACGAATAAATTAAATAAATACCGAAATTATTATTTCACATTTAAATATTGAAGATTTTTCAGTCCGCCTCTGGTTAGTTGATAAAGAAATTGACGTTTTTAATTTAATAGTATTTGTTGCTTTGCAAAGTTTTTCTAAATAGCTTAAATACTTATTTTTATTATTGTTTAACGAGACGTTTAAGAGTTTACATAGGCAAAATGGTACGTACTCAAGCCGACAAAGTAGCAGCTATCTTAATAATTGGTGAATCTAGAAAGAATCTTCATGAAACGGAACGTTTATTTAATGAGAGATACCCAGATCACCCTGTATCGAGAACTTATTTGAGGGAGCTTCTTCACAAGTTTGAAGCAGCAGGTAGTGTTCAAGATGCCAAACGATCTGGTCGACCAACATTTAGTGATGATAAAAAAATTGATATAGTTGCTGAAATGGTAGTAAACCCTACTTCCTCTTCAACTAAAGTTGCGTCTATCTGTGAAGTAAGTAAAAGTACAGTACAGAGAGTGTTGGCTAAAAATAAATTTCATCCATACAAGTTAAAAATGGTGCACCACCTTTCGGATGACGACGACGACAGAATAGTCGACGTTAATTAGGTTTTTCAAGAGAAATAATTTATAAAGTTTTAAAAATTTGGGTATGAACTCCCTAAAGGCATGTGAATATAGATCAAAAGAGTTCCTACCTCTCACGAGGGTGCTTCATCCCCTTTAGCTTAAGAAACCACCCTTCAATGTTACCTCTTGCTAGTGTTTTACATTTATCTCGAAAACCGTTACCCTGACGTAAAAAATGAAAAGGAATTAACTTATTTGCTATAAAATTCTACATCATGTATGTCCCATACAAATTTTCGCTATATAGCATCCTAACCTCACAAATTTAGATAAAATAGTGAAGTTACGCAAAAACAAGTGATAACTTAAAATACCTTGACCACAGAAAAATGTAACATAAAAAGCAGATTGTTGTTTACAAACCTAGCAATAAAAACAAAAAGAAGTTTCAAAAATGTTTTTATTACTACAATACAATACTATTAAAAAGTAACAACTGTTTATTCAATAATTGGATTATCTTCAGGTAATTCTTCCTCTACCAATGAATTAAGACATCCTTGTCCATGACAACTGGAGCACATTGTTGAACATTTTAATCCAACCTTAGCACAACCGCATCGTTTTCCACAACCTTTTTTACAGTTACAAGTTATCAATTTAAGAATGAAAGTAGGAGCTGGTATCTCCGTTGTAGGATTAGGCATCAAAATTTTTCTGACTGATTTCCAACCCCAATCATTAGGCTTCAAAATATTTCCACGCCAGGAGTGAATTTGTTGGAAAACGCGATACGAATGTTGTTCTAAAGCAGCAGATGTGGGTGGTAGTTTTGATAACAGCACCGCCTGATTAGAGTTACCCACAAATTTGTTAAATGAAATGAATCTATATTGGTTTAATGATGTAACAGTACGAGGTGCCTTGTATAAAGCAAGGGTAATTTTTTCTCCAGCTCGAACAATGTCAGGTTTCATCGATGATGGATTGTTAAATATATTCAAAGCATCGTCCAAGTCCCTTCTAGTATTTATCAACTTTACAGTGTGTGCTTTTTCTTTGCCAAAAAATGACGATGTAGTATCACATCCACTGAATGCGTGAGCAAATAATATGTTATTTTTACAGTTATAAAGAACTTCCGAGTTCTGAATATCGACAGAACTATATGCCCTTTCCTTGATATTTCCTTGAAAATCTCTTAAAAATCGAACATCTTTATCAAGAGGACCAAGAGCAATTATAAGTATGAGAAGGTCAACATCCTGTCCCACGACAACAACCGTATAACTATTATAAGCTTCCTTAATAGCAGTTTGGACAATTAGCGTATCAGCGTCATATGTGGCAGAAAAGAGCTTGAAAGCCGGCACATTCTAATTTTTCCTGCAGTTTTTACCGACTCCCCCCTGAAAACGTACAATGGATCGTTTCAAGGTAAAGAACAGCGAGCCGATTCTCGCGATTAAAATTTTGTAAATATGCTTGCTTTTATCATCGCAATTTTAGTGAATTTGTCTTCTCTTTACCATCGTTAACCAACTTCAAACGCTATTTCTGCAATTAGGGCTAGATGTAGGAAAAAAATGTATAGGACATGAAAGATGAAGAAGAATACATAGAATAAATTAAGCTTTATACATTTTTCTGGTCAGGGTAACGGTTTTGAAGAAAATTTAAAAAAACTGGCTGGAGATATCATTAGAGGGTGGTTTTTGAAGCAAAAGGGGATGAAGCACCCTTCTGAGAGGTAGGAACTCTTTTGATCCATATTTGGATGGCTATTAAGACTCTGTACCCAAATGTTTAAAACTTTATAATTTTTTTCTCCTAGATGCTATTATTATATCTAATTTACGTCGACTAGAAGACTCGAATTCTGTGAATGAATGTATGACAAATTAAATAAGTCAAAACCCACATTGCACAAAAACAATTTGTTTTAGTGACGAAAGTACTTTTTGCCTCAATGGAAATGTGAATACACAAAATGTAAGGTATTGGAGTGACACAAATCCTCACACCTTTCGTGAACAACATACCCAATTTCCAGAAAAAGTCAATGTTTGGGCAGGTATTTTGGGAAACCACATAGTTGGTCCTGTTTTCCTGAATTTAAATTTAACCGGTGAAGTGTATCTGGAGATGTTACAAAATGCAATTGAGCCGTTAATTCTTGAAATTCTGGAAGATAATCCAGATGAATTCGGCCATCTGGAAATAACATTTCAACAAGATGGTGCTCCTGCACATTATTATGATGCAGTAAGACGTTACCTGAATGAAGAATATCGAGGTAGATGGATCGGGTGGCGAGGTCCTATAGAATGGCGCGGTCACCAGATCTGACACCATTAGCTTTTTTTCTATGGGGGTTTCTATGGGGGTTTATACTACGGCACCAGATAGCATTGGCGTTTTGAAAGAAAGAATTATTGAAGAACGCAATGCAATTTCAGCTGACACTCGAACGAGTACGACAAGAGTCTAATAATAGGATGTATTACTGTCAGGAAGTAGACGGAGCACATTTCGAACACTTGCTATAAGAATCCATTGTTGATATTAGATGAATTAAATTTTAAAAAAATAATTACCAAAATTTTGGTATTTATTTAATTTATCCGTCAAAATTACTTCAAACCCAAACAAAATTAATATGGCTATGTAGCCAATGTCAATGCCTTTCAAATGCGATATCACTTGCCATAAGGTCCTATTTAAAATTATTGGCCAGACAAAAATTAAAAATAATTCACATACGCACCACGAGAAGCGTTTACCCCGTCTTCTGACTGACAAGTACACAGTCAGTTTTCAATATATTATGAACGTACTCGTTATGTCATCATTCATTTTTGGTTGAGCGCGAATTTTAAGCAAATGGCATTTTTATTCAAATAATTTTATCTTGATAGGTAATTTTAAGCAGCAAATACGTTAAAGTATACAAAATTATGTTGCACAAAATATTTGAATTTGTCCATTACTGACCTAGGTTAATAATAGAAAAAATTATTAACCACTCATAGAGAAATTCAACTTCTCCGTTGGCTAGAAGAAGCAATAATTGTCAACTTCTATTAGGTATCATAAACTATATAATATGCTCGTGTAGATAAATATGGCTCAAAAATATTGTGTCATCCAATATTTTTATCACTTTACATTAAGATTATGTTTTTATTTGTTTATTAACAATAAACATCCCAATTAGTAAGTTTGTGCTGCTTTTCAGATGATTAATATGACTGGAACAGATCGGGTTACTTCTTGAATAAGGTTTGTAGGGAGCTAAGGTGCAAAATTATCAATGCTAGTTAAAATTTAAAGGGTGGAAGTGTTAATTTATGAGAATATTTTTGACAACATTATTATAACAAAGCCGCTTTTCACTGGAGCGGGAAGAATATGAACCCAACCGGATAGTATGTAAAGGAAATTATAGGAATTTTTGGAACAAAATCCATCATTCCACGCACCAAATATTAAAGTTACTTTATTAGCAAATGAAGTTTGATTTATTTAAATAAAAATTAACGTGCTAGTCTCTGGTAATTTTGACTAAATGCATTTTTCAACTGACTGCATGTTTGGTAGATTTCTTCTAACAGTCCAAACTCTTCTGATTCTTCCACGGTTATTAGCTACCTGCTTAAAACTTCCAGTACCTGAACTACACTGTATATAATATAACGTTTATTTCGTAGAAGTTATTCAATTTTTTTTATTGTATTGATTTGTAATGGTAAATATGACTACAATTAATCAATTTTAAAATTAGGGATCCCATTATATGAGCACATCTACGGTAACGACCCTATTTATAGAATTGAATTTGGTTTCAGCATGCGGTTTGTTCACCAAACAGACTGACAAGATATTTAACAGTCTCCACAGGGTTTCGAATTATCCTTTTATGCGGATAACCACCACAAAAATTTTTGGGATCGCTAAACGACAGTATATATTTTAACAAATTGAATTTTAGGGTAGGATTATTACGTTATACATATAATTAGGATAGATGCATATTGCATAGATATATATTTATTCACTTATTGCCGTAATATTTCAATTTACCATTATGGAGCTATAAAAGATTCTTCTTTGAGGGTTCTATTCGGAACAACTTTTTCTTTCAAAATCTTGTATTAGCTAAATCTCCGAATAGCACACTCCTAAGGTTTATTTACGATAAAAAGACGATGACGTTGCAAAACAAAATATTGTGATGTTGCCAAGCTGTAGTTTTTTCCTTCACTTAACTAAAACTAGAAAAGTCAATCTGATGTTAGATTGACAAATCTTCTTTTTCATTGTTCCGTGCCTCGTAGGGCGTGAGTCAAAAATATTTATTTAAAAATAAAAGGCTTGATTAATTTAATATAAATATTTATTCATGAAAAACTATGGATAAGATACAGGAAACAGTAACCAATTATTCTATATTCGAATTAACATTCAAGTATTTTACATAGAAGAGGGTTAAATGACGAGCTGTAGGTCCTTATACCTTATTCTGTGCTCTATAGAATCATCTCCAAGAACACTGTACGGGTTTACGCTGAAAGGAATCAATCATCTTCATGCAAATTTAAATATTGTTTCTTTATACAATATCTATTATATTTATTACATAATATTACATAATGCCCTTCTCTTAAGTGTATTTTTGCTTGCGCCACCAGGTAAAGTAACAAATATTTTGACTGGAGTTTTAATAGGTAGACGTTGATTTACGCTATGAAACAATGCAATTCTTGGAATACAAAGCTTTTTTTCGGCTTTATCCATTTTCAAAGCTTTCAGAAACAAATAAGGTCACAAGAGCTCAGAGCGTGATACACGAATAAGAACGTAAACAAATGACGTCACTCCATGGGGCAGCCATCTTTATGAAGTAAAACGCGTTTTGGCGGACTTTCAAATTTTATGATTTTCAAAATCGTTTTAAAAGTTAAGTTTATATTTTTTTGAAAAAATAGACATGCAAGGTGTTGGGAGACCCGATAAAGCGTCAATTTTCACCAATAGTAAAATTTATGCTTGTACCCTATTTGCCTGAAGCATAGTTTAATTCCTTGGAGGAATCTTAGGATGTCCGTAGGCAAGTCATTCCTTTCTTACTAGCATGAGTCTCCCTGTTGTTCCATGGGTGACCCATTATTAAGAGGTTGGGAGACCTCGGCACCTCAGCTTTAAGGCTTCTTGTACTCTTATTGGTTGTGGTACTTATGTAAAGAGACAATGCTAAACAGTATTTTCCATAGGAAAGAAATCCTCCCTTGGATGCTGTAGTCCTATATGTGCTTCCTTAGGGTACAGTAAGTGATGAGTAAATCAGTAAGACTGATGTTTAATTCGAATCCACAGAGATGTACCACCACGTGCAGCAGTTTTTGATATCCCAAATACTGGTTCACGTCCAGTGAATACAGTTTTCGTTTCCTATAATATCATTTTGCCCTGGAGCCCACTTACTTATAACTCTCTTATTGGTTAGCCAGGGCTAAGTCCCAGACCAGACATGCTAAAGATTTTATTGCTGCCTGTCTATTAGAGAGTATAAGAGTCTTTATCTTTAGGCCTCATTGCAAACACTTGCCATTTGCATGGAGTTGCAAAGTTTCCCAACGATGCGTGAGTATTGCATCTGGGTCTAGCACCGTATCAAACGTTCTTTCCAGACTGTATGCCTCCAACCCATCCCAGTTTTGCTGGATTTAATATGGTTGGTTGTCGTTAATTATGGCCAACATCTTATCGCTTGTTATTTCAAGAAGAGAGTTTGTGATAATATCTGTTATCCTGGAATGACTATGGATATTGGTATTGGTTGTTCCCTGGAAGTCTGTAGTCTCAGGTTTTCTCAAGTATGTGATTGGAGGTTTATATTTATAGTTCACAGTATCTACATTCTCCTTGCTTCACTAGTTTAATCTTTCAGGAAGTAAAGATATGTCAAAGATATTCAAGCAGACTTACTCTGGCTAAAGCATTATTTTGTTCTCACCTAGTTGTAGTTGACCAAAAGTATCATTGATTGTTTCAACCCTGCTAGATATTTCTTACAATAATTAATTAGTATGAATTTTGAAGACCATTTGAAACGACAGACATCTATCACAAAAGTCTTATAATTTGTCATGGGCGGCGTTTGCAAACAATGCATGGGATAAAAAATATTTCTCTTTACATTGTGTTTAGAAAAAGTAGTAAGTACACTGTGGGCCGAAATAAAGGCTAACAACCTAACATGTCCTCAACATGACTGTAAATTTGAAAGCAAAAATAATATACAGGGTCGGACTTATAAAAAATATTATATAACAGTGAATTCGAGCTCGTTGCAAATGAAAACTTTTTTAGCTAAAATTGTACTAATATGCTTTTTCGGTAGATAAACTATCCAGAACACTTCAGTGAAAAGGAAATTCTCCGGAATTGCGAAATACCATTTTTTTATTAAATAACATTTTAACAAATAACACATTTATCAAAGCAGTTTAGTAACTTTAAAAAAATATTATGAATGTGGCCACCTAACAGCCCAGAATTAAATCCGGTTGATTATTCAATTATTTCAATTTTAGCTAAGACTAAGATTTGCAACGAGCTCAAATGCACTGTTACATAATTTTTTTTATAAGTCCGACCCTGTACATTATTTTTGTTTCCAAATTTACAGTCATGTTAAGGACATGTTAGGTTATTAGCCCTGCAAAAAGAAAATAAATCGCCCAAAAAACAAAAAAAATATTTTCAATTAAAAAATGTACTCCTTTTCGGCCCACAGTGTATATCATTCTTCTCTTCACTTCATTTCCATACATTCTCTCGTTAACTATAACAGACTGATTAATCGTTTATTTCCATACATTAGATTTATCACAGTCCTTTTCATAAAAAAGGGCAATAAAAATAACAAATTTTATATCCAGCTTTGAATTATAAAATTAGCACAATAAAAATAATATTTTTTATCACTCATCATGTCACCTTTTATATCGCTTACAATGCAAAAAAAAACGCCCAGCACTTTAAACCACAAAATATATAATAGTCGAAAGTTTATCGAAGAAATCGGCCACACGCAAAAATCTTTAGATTCCTTGGGTTCGTAGTGTCCACCGTGGATAATTTATACCGTTTTCATTCACTCACTTAATAATGAAACTATTACATTGATACATTCATTGGAAATGGTGGAAACATGTTTCTTTCAGTCTCTTTGTAGATACGTGGGAGACACCAATCGAATTTGAGTAATTTATGTGATTCGATTGTGAAATGTTCAAGGTGGACTTGCCCAAATTGTAAAGGTTCTTAAATTATTTGCTAAATACTCAAAAAAGCTATTTAATAATATTCAGACCAAAGCATTTTTAAATATTCTACAAAGAAGAGCGTAGAAATCGAACTAAAATATTTTTTTATTTTCCACGTTTCACTAGCATTCCAGCTGCAAGAATTATTACAGACGTAAGTTTTTAACCTTAGTACGCGGTGGACAGCGGCTAAAATAATCAGTTGTTAGAGTGTGGCTGAGTTAAACTGTGTTTTATCAATATTAAATCTATAAATATTAATCAGGACTTGAAATAAATTCCAAAGTAAAAGGAAAAGGGTGATGTACAGCTGGAATCTAGACAGGTTTTTGCACCTTTACCCTACTGTGAACAGAACATGGATTCATCACACCACACTGGAGACATTGGGTCTCTCCAAGTGAACGTGTTCTGAAGAAGGCCAAGGAAGGCCTGTCAATGAGGATACGACTCTTATGTAATCCTTTCCGATTTCACAAAACGGTTCTGGACCTAAGAAGTCTCCTTGGGAACTTTCATTAGCTAACTGGTCTGCCATTTCACTACCTGCAATCCCCTTATGCCAGCATATTAAGGGAATCTTTACAGTTTTTTACCAGTTTAGACTGAAAAGATGGTAGTAATGAGTAATTTCTTTTATTTTCACATCAGGACTTCAATAGCATTTTTTTTTCTAAGGAGCCGTCCCTTCGCTGGTACCACCTCAGCCTCCTGGGCTTATTGTGGATACTCCTAGTGTTCTCACTACAACCTATTCAGCCATTCCGTTCCCTGTATTAGCTCATACAGGTTCTTTGCTGGTTGGTTGTAGAAGTCTTCTGGAGTCATTTGGGGTCTACCATACAGTTTCTGCCTTCTGTGGTCCAGAGACTCACAGTTGCATAGTATATGCAGAGCTGTTTCGGTATCCTTTTTGCATCTCCTGCATGTGAGGTCTCCGTTATACAGCCCTATTTTGTTCAGGTGCTCCTTTGTCGGAAAGTGACCCGTAAGAAGCCCCGTTATGGTGCGTAGTTTTTCCTGCTCATTGAGAGCAGTTCTTTTGCTACTTTTTCTGATGGTTCTTTTATGAATTTCTTCCCATGTATGTGCCTGGTCGTATTCTTCCAGTGTTTATTGTGTTGTTCTTTCACCCACCCTTTTAACCATGACCTCGTTAAGCATCTGGGGATGCCCACAGCAGGCTCAGGTCCGTTCATCAGAGTTGACGATCCTACTCTTGCGAGTTCGTTAGCTTTTTCATTGCCTGCGATTCCTTTATGACCTGAGACCCACTCCAGTGTTACACTGTTCCGAGTCGCCAGTCTTCTAAGTTCTTCGCCGCATTCCCATACTAGCCGAGATGTCACCCTATAGCTCTGAAGTGCTTTAAGGGTGGCTTGACTGTCACTGTAGATCCTGATCTGCCTGTTGTTGTAGGCTCTCATATTATTAGCCCTTGCACATGCAAGTATTGCATAGACCTCTGCTTGAAATACAGAAGCGTATTTATCCAAGCGAGACGATCCCTTCATATTTGCTCGTCTTGCTGTATATGCCCGCTCCGGTGCCGAGTTCATTTTTTGATCCGTCTGCAGTTCATTCGCTCTACTAAGTGGTGGTGCGTTCTCTTCCTCAAGTTCCTTTCGATCTTTGATGACAATCTCGAAGTTCTTGCGAAAGATATATTTGGTGGTCATGTGGTCTGATGGCATTTTGAAAATGTCATCATCCACATGCCTTATCTCTGTGTGTCCTTTCCCATGTGCCACGTCATGGTCTGATGCTTTTTCCAGTCGGGTTAGTGCTGCCCTTGCTTCGCACATTATGACACAATGTAGTGGAGGAAGGTCTAGCATTGTCTCCAGCGCCGCTGTAGGAGTAGTCCTCATTGCCCCTGTAATGCCAATGCATGGAAGTCTTTGGAACTTGCTTAGTTTTAGCAATAGCACTTTAATAATATACTATTAGATAGCATGGGATCCTGCTTGAATTCAGCAGGATTATTTTTTTGATGAGACTTTTACTATATACTTTTTTTCCATACAGGAATCACACTTTGTGAGATACAAAAATTAATAATATGTGATATACGGTACAATAAAATGGCAACAAAGTTTCACCATTTTAACATTCAAGTAATCACAATCCATGGCATTTGATTTGATTTTTCCATTACAATTATTTATTATATTCTGTTGGTCCGTCTCTGTTTATTTTTATTAAATCCATTGTCTCCGTACCATATTGTTCCATCCCTTAAGAATAATCTTTTATTTTCCCATCCTTACTTCGGGACGCTTTTGATTTCGTTAAAATTTATTGTCTCTTATAGATTTCACATATTTCGAATACTATGACCAATTCCATTTATGCTTCAGTTTGGGAGAACTTATTAAATAATATATTAATATAATGTTTACTAAAATGTCCAGCGCAAAATTTCTGCTTTAATGGAATCATTATTTCTCTATTCAATATTTTTTTATATAGGAACTATTAATCTCTGGTTAATCACTTAATTCAACTCTTTTTACAACAGTATTATAAAACCAGTCCATTGTAGATGGGATATTTTTTTCAATAGAATTACCAGAAAATCTTGGCACATTTTCGACTGGAGCTGTAGAAGTTCTAATTTGTTAAGATTAATGATTACTTCAAACTTTTCAGACATTTCTGTCGTCTCCTTTGGAATCTCTGGAATATTAAATGTTGGAAATGACTATGTTACCGACGGTTGAGAACTAACAAATATGTAAAATTACTGAAACTTTGGAAGTTTTCTGTGATTTTATTATTTGAACTAGAATATCACAATTTTATTGAGAGAGAAGTAAGTATCTTTACTAAACACTTTTTCGATAGTTGATTTACTAAAAAAAGAGAATGGAATAAAAGACGAAAAGTTAATTGGGTGTATGAGTATTATTTGGAAGACGAGTGAAAAAGAAAAGAGCTGCAACTGGATAAAGATTTGCAGTCACAGTCAACAATGCTGTTTTTCACAAAACAGGAGTTACGGATTTAATGTACCAATTTTTTATATTATGTACTGGGTGACCAGATAAAAATTCAAAGCGTTGTATCTTGGAAACAGAAAATGTTCTGACTGAAGTAGCCAAAAGAAAATCCTGGAAAATATTTTTAATTTCTTATGATGGCCTCCAGGAGACGCAATTTTTCACTGAAATAAACTTAGAAGATTAACGAAACAAATATTATATGTTTTTCAAAGCTAAAAGCTTCCTAAATGGGTCCCGAGGTAAAAGTATATGGTAGGTTATGAAACGGAAGACTCCCTAGCAAAGCTTTAGTCTGCAACATCATTCACTGGTACTGAAACGGCATTTGGACCTCAGCAAAATCATTTGTACATCTCGGTGGATTCAAACAAAACATCAGACCTACTAGAACCACGTATCAAAACCATTCGTTTGGTTGTGCTTAATACCTCAGGAATTTGAACTGAATCTTTGTACCAGGTGTCCCAATAAGAATGGTTCTCGGCCATATCTCGGGAACCGTTCATGGTACAGCTTCGGGAAAAAAAAATTATGACAAAAGTGACATCAAGAAAAACCTGGAAATTATTTACAAAGTTGTAGGTCCACCGCTAGAGGGCGTATTTGACAGTTAAAATTTTAAAATGCAAAATTTTTCAAAATTTACCTTATTAAGGAGTATATTAAATATTATAATCAGATTCCCCGACAAATTCTGCATATTTTTAATCTGATAAGTTTGAGTTTATCTCTTTAAATAAGGGGTGGGGGAGAGTGGGAACGTTGTTACGAAAAAACGCCTGTAATTCCGGTTCTGTGTGACCGATTTTAATAAACTTGATGTTGTTTGGAAGAGCTTTTATTGAACAATCGAAAATTTTTAAATATGGAGCAGTCTGATTAATAACATAAATGCTAGATGGAGCTGTTTCATTGTTTTTAAATATTGTGTTTTCTCGTAACAATTTTAAATGGAAGCATACAAATTCAAGAAGGTCTTTGAAAAGTAGACTAAATTACTAATAAAACAGTGCAAACCGCAAGGCGATACCTCTTTTCCATCCTGAGATATCGTAAGAAACCGGTGAATGGCAGGTTTTGTTTTTCCAACGTCTAGAAGGCTGGTTCGCGTTAACAGAAATTATTAAATTTAGCCTGAATGAAAAGATCTTACATTGGTCTGCAGTAATTTAAACTGTTATCATACTAATGTTATGGTTTCCACTAGATTACCTAAATGTAATGCTGTCGCTACAAGCAATGAGAACGAATTTTAAAATATAATGTGATAAATTAAATCGAAAAGTGAAACCTTCAATAAATAACTGGGTACGTAATTAGTACCGCTCTAGATGTCTATCATATCAGTGACTATTAGTCACTGATCATATTCAATGCATGAAATCAATCGCTGACGGGTAGAGAAAACAGCAGCTTCAATGTCTTGTATCATATGTGAGAGCCAGTTGAAAAAATCCAACCTGGTATCGAAATCTTGAGCATTCAAACTTTGGTGTAGGACCATGTGATATGGGTACAATATAAAATAGTATAATCATATCAATAAACACATTGAACGCCTTCGTTGTTAGTAAACGAAAAATTACTTTATCTAATTTCGCTATCGTATGTGACACTTTACGTCACTCCTTGACGTTAGGTAACGTCACATTTTTCATTACCTTCATATATCAGTTATGAAAAGTAGTTATGTAAAAACTTTACGTAACTGTTTATGTTTCAACATAGAGATACCACATGAGTTTCAAAGAATAATTTATTAATTAGATAGGTACTGTCAAAACTGACAATTATTTCATTATTTAAACTGTACAATTAACCCATTATTTTAATTCAATAGTATTTTGAGATTTATAAACATTGAAAACATTATTCAGGACACAGTTATTTAAAGTAAGTCAATTTTCTGGGTGAATGAATCATAGTAACAATACTTCTAACACCATTTGATTCCACTTCAATATTATCATTGTAATTGAAGATTTTATTGAATTTTATGAAAGCGCGAAATTAGATAAAACGTTGTACGTAAAAACGTTATGAAGAGAGCGACATTGTTCAACACGCGTAATTTGCAGAACTCGCTAGCGCTCGTTTTGGCAAATATTACGCTTGTTGAACAATATGGCTCTTTTCATAACTAATTACGTAAATATCTATTACATGCATTAACTCTCGTAATGCCAGGCCTTTCATTATTTTTGTTATTGCAACATTCCTTTAATTCGCCTCACCTAGGTTATTATCATGTTGTTAGTTGAAAATAGCATAAGCATAAGATAATTTCATTAAATAATTTGGTGTTTTATTGAAACTGGACATAAAATGGCGGCGAATACATTAGTCATGTTTTCATAATTTAACCCGATTTAATGATATTTTCGGTATAATAAAAATGAGAAACATATAGTTACCACTGGACAAACGAAAAACATCAGTTATCATTAAACCGAGTTTGTGTGTTTGATACAGCGCGACCTAAGTCGTAATTCATATTTTAAACTGTATTTATTGTTGCTGTGCAAATATCGGTTTTTATTGATATTTTATTTTGATTTACTAACACATCGCTTGCAAACAAATAAAACATTCTCATATAATTGAAAAAATGTAGCACAACTTACTTCACCAGCCTTCAGACGTTGGAAGATCAACTCCCGCCATTTACCTGTTTTTTACGATTTCTCAGGATAGGAAAGAGATATCGCCTTGCGATTTGCAGTGCTTTAATACTAATTTTGTCTACTTTTCAAAGATCTACTTCAATTTGTACGTTTCCATTTGAAATTGTTACGAGAAAACACAATATGCAAAAAAAATAAAACAGCGCCCTCTAGCATCCATGTTATACATCAGATTGCTTCACATTCACAAATTTTCGATTGTTCAACAAAAGCTCTTTCAAACAACGTCAAGTTTATTAAAATCGGTCTAGCAGAACCGGAATTACAAGCGTTTTTTCGTAACAAGGTTCCCACTCTCCCCCAACCCTCATTTGAAGATATAGACTTAAACTTTTCCTATCAAAAATATGCAGAATTTGTCGAGGAATCTGATTATGATATTTAATATGCTCCTTAATGTAGTAAATTTTGAAACAATTTTACATTTTAAAATTTTTACTGTCAAATACGCCCTCTAGCGGTGGACCTACAACTCTGTAAATAATTTCCAGATTTTTCTCGAGGTCACTTTTGTTATAATTTTTTTCCCCGAAGCTATACTATAAACGGTTCCCGAGATATGGCCGAGAGCCATTCTTATTGGGACACCCGGTACAATTTCCCATTTGTTCTCACTAGTTTGACTGGAGGGATTTTCAGTCGTTGTGATGGTTGTATTATTTTCTCTCCTAAGTGATTTCGTCTGGCACCTTACTCTGCTTCTGTGAGAACTTACAAGATGAGTAGAGTTCACATTTTCTGCACAGAGGTTCACTATGCCCATTTTGTGCAGATGTCCAGTCAAATCTCTCTTACCCATTTTCAGTTAATCACGATTAGCAAGTCACCAGGAATTAAAAAAAAACAATATTGGGGTAAGGGTAATCATGTCAGGTTTACAATGAACCGAATAAAGTTGAATTTGAGCGCTAATGAAACAAAAAATGTCGCAATAACGCCAATGAAATGAAAAATGTTGGATGACGTTAAAATGATGGTAAATACTGCTGGTCCTTGCCTAACTGACTGATTGATTTGGAGGTGAACTTAGGCAGGTCACAGGGCTTTATTACCTAATGAAACTGAAGAAAAAAAAATTAATTTTAAACTGACTAGGTAAAAAAAAGAAGTTATAGGGCGCCACTAATTTTCTTTCCTAATAGAAAATTAAAAACAAACTCAAATTTAAAGGTCAGCTGACTTTTAATCTTTTGATTCATTAAAAAAGAAACTTAACGCTTCTTTGTAGTAAAGCTGTCTAAGTAAAAAGAATGTATATAATATCTGTTGTGAAATTTTATAAAAAGGGGTTAGTAAACATAAAAAATATAAAATACCTAGTACAAAAAAAGGTAGAACGTGTCGCGGGACACACGGTAGGAACTTTAGTTCCTTTTAAGCAAAAATTATGCAATACATTTGACGTTATAGATAAACAATTTGCATATTCCTCGGTGGTCGAGTAGTAAGCAAACCAGACTCTCATGCGGTAGACCCGGGTTCGATTCCCCGTGAATTTTTTTTATTGTTAATTTTATTTTTTAATAATTATTCTGCTTGATATTAATAACGACAACAGGTAGACGTTTGAAATATTTAGCAGAATATTCATTATTATAGATACTTATAACAGCATCGTATATTTAAAAAGGGAAACCGTAGCATTATACAAATTGGACATTCAAGAACTGTACATTTACTACAAAAAAATTAGTGGAAACATAAAATTGAATTGTTAAATTTTTAATTTGAAGTTATATTACAGTTTATAGAAATTTTTATTTTATAGATTTTTTCTTAAGTGGGTCGTAGAAAAAATATGCTGATCGACTCGTGTGGATTGTCCATATCGCACTTGAAGGATTGAGCACTCCGCCTACGGCGTCGTTCTCCTACTTCGTCCTCGTGCAATATGCCCATCATATCCACACCAGTTGCACAAACTACTATTTCTATCAAAATATGCCCTTTTACATTTAAAAAAAACCTGCCAAATGTCAAATCAATTTATCCATCTATTTTAAAGTTATCGAATTGAAGCATTCAAGTTTTCAAAATTTCAACACCCTGTATTTCGAAAAGTAAATGTGCTAGACCCCTCAATCCTTATATCATTTTGTCCAATTTTACGAGAGGAATCTACATGCGAACATTGTAATTACCCTTAACGTTCGAGATGCTTATACCATTTTTTGCGCGATCGTATTGAAATAAATTCCGAATAAAATAATTTAAATTTCTTCGAAATGAACGAAATGTCAAAAGTGACATTTATACTTCTCGATCAGTTTAAAATATATTTTGCATTTTGGTGAAATTGTTTTCATGCTATTTATTACTTTTCGACGTCTGAACGGTAAGTAAATCACTTACCGAAGTGTTAAACTTGGAAACCAGTAAACACAACCTACCGTCCTGACAACCGATGCTGTAAATAAACAAAAAAGATCAACCGCGCAAAAAAAAAATTATGGAAATAATAGTAAAAATTTATCCGAACCAATTCAAGTAGATCACCAGCACTGCGAATACCAGCTTTGCATAGAGCACACGCACGCAAGCAAGGCACATAACGAAGCAACGTAACATAACGTAACGTAACGTAACGGTCAGATCTTTTGCGCCGCGACCCCCGGTCGCTCAAACATAACCTGACGTAAAGAACTAAAGTTCCAAAAATATATCTATATGGGTAAAGCCCAACTCTTTACATATTGGAAACTTTGAGGAATCTCCTAAGGAACCTTGTACTCCTAGGGACTGTTTGTCATCCAAAGGATCGTCTAGGAACCTTTACACACCTGGGGACTGTTTGTCTCCAAGAGACTGTATGAAATCCAAGGGGCTTTTGTAGTCCAAGAGACTGTTTGATCTCCAAGGAACTGTTTTATCTCCAAGGAACTGTTTTACTCAGAAAATTGTGTACGGCAAGGGAATCTGAAACCGAAAAAAGGAAAAAATAAAGCCATCTAGACTAGATATAATTCGTACTGTATAGAATAGAGAGAATCTACAGATTTCTACTGTTTACTATAAATACTTGATTAGGTACATTAGTCACTACTGAACTTGAGATGATATTGGAAATTCGGTTGGAAAATAATTTTCCCGATGGTTCAACTAACTAAAATGAGAGTTTGATTGATAATTGTGTGCCGATTTAGCAGAAAGAGCTTCTAGAAACGAGAAACGCCATCTAAGTAACAAATTAATGTCGAAAATTGGATCAAGGATACCCACAACGTCCTGACTAAAAGCTATTAGTTATCCTTAATCCTGCTAACTTCAGGAATGTTTTTATTTTAAAAGAACGGATGGCAAACATAGCCAAACGGGGTGAACGGAGCGATTAGTTTGGAATACAAAAACAGCGCTTCTTTTACAACCATTTGTTTAATTATCCATGCTCACTTAGTAATTTAAAAAAAAAAACGTGTACAAGGCTATTTGGAAATACTGATTATCATGATCTTTGCGGACGTAAATGACTCTTAAGCAATTAAGCGAAGCTTAGAGCCTAAGCCTGTTTTCAAGTCACATTTGGTATGCGCCGTACGTTCAGCTCAGTTTAAGCCTGGTTTAAGTTAAGCCCTCAAAATCGAGGGCTTACCTATCTTGATAAGCCAGATATTTTGACATTGTATAACCTAAGTTTCTTGTCTTCTATATATACCGGTGCTAGATGACGTATTAAATTCGTTTTCAATTAAGTGCCAGGCCCTATTGGCATCAAGTGCAGTTTTTCAGTACTTGTGAAATTCGGTACCCGTCTTACCTTAACTTTTTCATCAGAAATTGAATCCATGTTTAATAAAAATAAAAAAAAATGCATTCTTTTGAAACTTGTAGAAAACGAAATTGACATTTGTTGACATTTTCTAGATTAGGTTGACTTTACATTTCAAGATTTTTAGGGTATTGTCAAATTTATGTATGGCTTAACAAAGCATCGTTTATTTATCTACGGTGCATGATATAGTAGTTTACCTAACTAGTGCGGAAAGTGATACTTTTCCGCACGCTATTGCAGCAATCGCGTGCGGAAAAGTCACTTTACGCATGTGTTAGGTACACTATTTTTTCTTCTATGGATAAATTATCTCTTAGAAAAAGCTGCGACGGTAAAATTGGTTTTGATAACGTAGAGTATTGACTGACGATTATTTTTTTATTTGTTGCTATGTTGATTCAAAGTGACAGATGAGAAATGTCAGATATTTATTATTATTTGACAATCATTTGATGAGGCTTATACCAGCCATTAAAAAATTATTGAAGCGTACGCGTTCCTCTTTATTGAAAATTATAGCAGAATTCTAATAAATTTCTTAATTTTTCAGTCATTTGGTAAACTTGGATATACAAAATATATATTTTGAATATTCAAATGTCAGTATATTCCTCAAATGTCAATAAATTTACTTTCCGCACTAGTGCGGAAAAGTGACTCTTTCCGCACGCTTTTTAGTGCGGAAAAGATTCACTTTCCGCACGTTAGTAGAAAAATATATTTTAAGCCGAGCTTCACATTTCAGCCTGGCTTAACTAATTGCAGCTTAAGCTTGAGACGGAAATATGGCCATTGACAGAGATAAATAAATCGATGAATTGTCACCAGTAGCCGTTATTAGTGTGAGAGGTATTGATTATAAAAATTTGCCTCATTAATAAGAATATTTAAATTATCCCACTACGTATTTTTTATTTTGCTGGATTCCACAGATGTTGCTATGTCGTATAATTAAAATTTAATAATCATCCAATGACTTGATTTTTTTTTGGTTCCTTAATATACAGTGTGGAAACCACTTATGGAATAAAATTCTTTATGTCATTATTTTAGAAAATTATAAAAAATGACGAGACACGTTAACTTTTGAATTGAGCTGTGCGTTATGTAAACAAAAATGTAAATGTACAGGGTGATTCACGCAAGTATGCCATAGTCGGTGTTTTTTTAATGAAACACCCTGTATATTTCCTCTTAGTGAACCGATTCCAACAAACTAAATAATGTATTATACAGGGCGAAATTTTTATTTTTACAGTTATTAAACACATACATAAAATACCTGATGTATTTGATTTTATTACATTAAAATAAATGCTCAAAATGTTCTCCACCTAGTTGTTGGCAATAGCACAGTCTCCTATAGAACTTCTCCTTAACTTTGTTTAAAGTTTGAGGTGAAATATTCCGTATTTCTGTAGTTATCCTGTCTTTGAGGTCTACAATGCTAGTTGGTTGTGTTGCATATACTTTGTTCTTGAGATAACCCCACAGAAAAAATCTAACGGCGTATGGTCTGGCGATCTAGCTGGCCAGTCAATAGTACCTCTTCGTCCAATCCATTTATTGGGGAAGATTTCATCTAAATAAGCTCTTACCATGAAAGCATAATGGGGTGTTGCTCCGTCTTGCTAGAACCAAACATTTTCATTCGGTAAGCTAGGATCTATTGTGTTGGGATATAAGTTTGCCAACGCAGGAATAACTCCATTTCTAAGCATATTTAAATATTTTTCAGCTGTCAAATTTCCATCTATAAATATAGGACCAATAATATGGTCGCCTATGATGATACTGGCCCAAACGTTCAACTTTTAAGGGTACTGAGTATGTGTCTCACGCATCCAATAGGATTCTCTGCTGACCAAAATCTACAGTTCTGTAGGTTTACCTCTCCATTCAATGTAAATGTTGATTTGTCAGGAAAAAGAATGGTACCAAGAGTTATTTATCTCATTTCTGTTCAGCTTATTCATCAATCTTTCGCAGAAATTCATTCTACGATCTGGATCGTCTTCTGTTAACTCCTGCACAAAAGATAATTTGTAGGGATGAAGTTTTTCTTTATGAAGACATCTTGGAACAGTTGTATGACTAACATTATTTTCACGGGCAATTTAA
Source organism: Galerucella calmariensis (assembly GCA_910591675.1). Classification (NCBI taxonomy): domain Eukaryota; kingdom Metazoa; phylum Arthropoda; class Insecta; order Coleoptera; family Chrysomelidae; genus Galerucella; species Galerucella calmariensis. The sequence goes on along the minus strand of CAJUYG010000727.1, from coordinate 141,948 downwards.
CGTGTACTTGAAGTTGGATTCTCTTCGACACTTATCAAAATATCCACTTTCACATCATCTTCAACGAAGTGTGGTTTTCTTTTCAATGGTTTGACAGGTCCAAGTTCTCTGAATCGTGCATGAATTTTAGACACATTACTTTGTGAAATATTAGGCGATTCGGGATAACTGTTATTAAATAAGTTTGCCACTTCAACTTGACTTCTGCAGTTATCCCCGTACCCGATCATCATTAAAATCTCAATTCGGTGAGTCTCAGTTAAATATTCCATTGTTATGTCGACAACGAAAGAGTGTTAGACAAAGATTTTACTTTTTCAGTATAAACTGTCAAAACATCAATAACTGACAGAATAGAAAACAATCCACATTATTTACCGATTTAAAACAATCCACATTATTTACCGATTTTGTCTAATTAATGGCGTTTTTAGGCAATTTTTAGGTATTTATCATAAAATTCATGGGCGTAGCAGGTTTTGTTGGATATACAAATACGTCTGATACTTAGTTAGCTTAGTCTTTTGATAAATCCATAATTAGCTAATTTAAAAAAGTACCAATAAGTGTAATAAATAATTAATTTTAAAATTTCACCCTGTATATTTCATAATTGACCATACATTATTTAGTTTGTTGGAATCGGTTCATTAAGAGGATTTAGAAAATATGCAAATATTCAGGGTGTTTCATTAAAAAAAAACAACACCGACTATGGCATACTTGCGTGAATCACCCTGTACATTTAAATTTATGTTAACATAACGCACAACTCAATTCAAAAGTTAACGTGTCTCGGCATTTTTTATAATTTTCTAAAATAATGACATAAACAATTTTATTCCATAAGTGGTTTCCACACTGTATGTCCTTTATTAGGTACTTATTTTATAATAAAGAGAAATGTATGAAGAGCAAATCATTCAATCTTTACTATTTACTAACGTTAATTAATACATGATTGAATGTTTATGAACAGAATGTCGTGGATTGTACAATAGCTCGCTGGAAATAAGAATACATTTGTTAACTTCGTTTTCAACTAATCAGATTCCACCATTTGTCTTAATTATTAGAAGAAAATAATTCTTGTACTTTTTGTGATCGATAAAAAATAATGTCATTAATCTTTGGATGATATCAAAAGTTATCCATTCATTCATTTCCGAGGCTTTTATGTAGAAAAATATTTAGGGAATAAAAGACTGCGTGAGTTAAAGAAACTTTGCATTCAATGTTGCACAAAGTTTATAAGTAAGTTTCATTCAATGTTTACAAATCGTTTCATTTAAAAACATTATGGTATTTTCGATTTAAAGTCATAGGCGTGACATGAGTTTAATAAATATGTGTAATTAGATTTTTCTAACAGTTGGTCGTGTATTTATGTATGTCGGGGTGACATTCACTAATGCCTAAAAGTTCTATTCTGGCCCCTTACTTCTACTTAGCTCTTGAGGAAATTCTTGGAGATTAGTAGCTAATTTAGTCCTATTTCCCGAAGTAGTTTTAGATGCAGGCTTTAACTTAGGTAAATGCCCCTCTTCTATCCAGTAATCTCCTAGGTATTGTGTTCTAGGCTAGGATTATGAATTGCTGTGCAATTCACAACTATGTGAGTGGAGATTTTTTCTTCCATGCCATAGAATCTACATTCTTCCACCTCCACTATTTTGAGCTTTTTCAAGTGTCATTCAAGCCACAATGTCCCGTTAGGATCCCTGTTAAACCTCTTAGGTCTTCTCTTTTTCAGCTTTACTTATTTCTTCCAAAATTACATTGGAGCTGATACGGCAAAATGGTGTTTCAGACCCCTTATTGGCTAGTTCATCTTCTATTTCATTCATTCTAAGCATTTCCACACCATTCTGGAACTGATTATACAAGAGCTCAGAGCTATAATGGCCGAACAGTTGGTGATAGTAATATTTCTTCAAACTGATGATCAGTTGGACATCTTCTGTATCATACGGAGTATCCCGTGGCACCTACATATTATTATCTTGATGTTAAATATTTTCGAACTATGATGGTAACAAATCTCTAACGAATGCCTAAGTCAATGGTAGACATTAAAAGTTTTAATAGATTTACTATACTAAAGATACGCCTCTGGAATGAAGTTCCTTTCACCCAAAAGTATCAATACACTTTAACAATAGCCTTAAAAGGAACAATTCAAAAAGTAAATACCACATGGGGTCGAGATCACAAGAATGTTTTGACAATTCATAGATGGTACCTTCCGGAAGTTAGCAGCACAATTATTGTCAACACTTTGACGTCCAGCTGTGATGTAATGATTATTTTCGTAGTGGACATCCAACTGACCGTTGATGTTATAGATTCGAGTGATTTGTGTTAATGTTTATTGCCCTAGTTTTCACGACGGAATGAGAACGTTGGGTTATACGAATCTATGTGTCATTGTGTAACGCAGAAGACATATTCGGTTATACAGAATTATATGAATATCTCACAACACAACGCAGCTCTTTATCTATGGAAGCATCTAATCAATACAATAAAAAAAAAACCTGCCACCTCACTTGTGTATCTATTGTATCCAGTGTGTATAGAAATACTGCACGTTCAGCTGATACGAGCCTTGAGAGCCGCTATATTAGACTTTCACTTCACCTCTACGACGCGGCCGGCTGTAACGCGACATGCTATAGATCATAGGTTCCCAACCTTTTTTTGTCTACTGCCCACTTTAAGAATAAATTATTTTTTAACGGCCCCCTTTTTAAACATACTTAAAAACCGCTAAGTACTTATGATTATTGAAACGCAACTTTATAGTATTCGGACAGAGTATCTTTTATTGAAAATAAAACAAACATAATCAATTCTTATATAAAAACTAATGTGAAGGTTGAATCTGATGCTGTTCAATAAGTTTGTTGATATCAGGTTCCAATTTACTCAAAAACAGCCGCAAGTCGCCACGTTCGGTAACACGCAAACGATGTCTCTTTTTAGTAAGCAGCGTTGCCACAGCACTAAATCCACGTTCACACAAATATGACGATGGGAATGCTATCAAAAATTGTTGAACAATTGACCACAATCCAGGGTACAATTGCGGGATCGGTTTTTGTAGCCAAAATTCTTGATATCCATTTTTGAACTTGATTTTTATTTCTTCGTTTGTTGTCAATTTTATAAGTTCTTCTTCCAGCAGAGCTGACATTGCTGTGTTGACATTTGAAAACGGATCCAACACCCAGTCTGATTTTTTTCGAGATGTTACGTTGGGTTAATGTTTAGAAGAGTAAATGAGTAGAATGTATGTTTTTATTTCTTTTTTTGATATATTTTATCACATAATTTATGTTTTTAAGTTTTTATATTTTACCAGAAACATTTTATTATTAATAAAATGAATTTTAAAAAATTCGTGCATTATATTTTCTTATTAGGGCCCTTGTTTTAAATTATTCTGTGTGTAACATAATTTTCTGAAAAATCCGATAATTTTGTCAACATTGCTCGATAATTTCTTACCTCACGTCTGGCAGCACTGAGCAGCACGCACCAACAGGAATAAGAAAAACGTGCATAAACTCGTTTATCTCATTCGACGCCCAATCGTACTCAACAAGCAAGAACAAGTATTATAGAACCAGCCGATTGATACAGGAATGTACAAATCGGATTATTTAACAAAAACTTGTTAAAACATGATTGCCTGCCGTCTATTATATCGAACCGAGTTTGAGCTATATCTTAATTAATATTAGTTGATGTTCACAAGATGTGGTCGAGAGTCGAGAGCTCAGTCGGTGTCTAAGAGTCTTCCTAGCTAGGTAGATGAAATTATAAATCGACCCCAAAGCCCTACACAACGCCCCCTTTTTTTTTCTGGGTCTCTCACCGCCCCCCTTTAGGCCTGCGGCGCCCACAAGGGGACGTTATCGCCCACGTTGGGAAAGACTGCTATAGATGGACAAAAAAATTTGAGGCGACGGAATGAAAGTTTCACTTCACCAATTTGGCCGATTGTAGGTATCGTGATATAGAAATTGCTTGAAAATTTTAATATCGTCATCTTTAATTTTTACCGAACACAGACTACTCTACCACTACATACTTCACGCTAAATGACACGCGTCACGTCACCAAGTGATCGTCTTCCGAGACCGAAGGTAAACTGACAAATATGATGAATGAAAAGTGTTTCGTGTCAGTGTTGGTATATTGGTAGTGTAACTTGTGTTTGGTATCCAATATCGCCATCTCTTCCAGAATTTCCAGCCTAATCTTTAATCCTGATTCTTTCTCCTGAAATATTTCGGCTTGAAAATATACTTTTGTTCTTGGAGTATCTGTATCTGTACGTCCACCCGAAGAGTTGATCTCCTAGGTCATCGTCAGTCCTGTCCTTTGCAGGAAAATGGAAAGGTCCCTAGAATACATATTCTTTATATCGGCAGGTGTATGCCAAGATTCACTGAAAAAACACTCTCTCATAGACGATAACTCTAGGAACTCGCATGTGTGTCCACTAGCTCCATTGTATGGAGGTGTTTCCCTAGTTTCTAGTTGTCAGTCAGAAAACCTACTGATATAAATGTAGGTTTTTCCTGATCATCGCCAAGTATTTCTTCGACACCAGCTTCCCGCTAGAGCTGTATCCCTTGATTCCATCCCATCTTTGTAGGAATTGAGTATGGGTGTAACGTTTGGCTAGTTCCGCATTTGCCGAAGTAGTTAGGTTGTATTGGCGCTGGGTCCTTCTCGTAGGAGTAAGCAGAAGACGAAATATATATTTAATTATTTATTTTGTTCTTTAGAAAAACTATTATAAGAATATCAACATTTGGTCCAACTTTTTATCACATAAATTAACACTCAAAATGCACAATTATTTACAATATGTACAAATAATTACAAATATATCTATAAAAATAATACAACTTTAGCAAATAACAACATTATAATATAAAACTGTTTCAGGAAGTTTTTTTTTTCGCTTATTACAATATAGTATGAGTCATTTGATCTGAGAAAACCGTCCATCTATTATTACTTTCTTCATCAATTTTAAAAAATTAATTTTTTTGAGGAAATACGTTCATTAAGCATGTTGGACGAGTTTAAGGCTAGATAGGCATGCTCTTTTTTTCACTCACGTGAGTAAAAATAATATTAATAAATATATGTTGCATGCTTAGCAAAGCATTAGAAATATTATGATTAATAGCACTCTATCAAACTGTTTTCCCAGCTTACTGTACTGTACAATGTCCGTGTCTATGTCTTTACATTTTCTAATACCCAAACATGGGTACAAAAGGATAATTATTCGAAGAAGATGCCCACGTATCGAAAGGTAACATCACAGGTACTGCATAAAGCGGTGTTATCGAAATGCCTCCCGTTTTTTCAGGTACCTATTTTCATAGATGAAATGCCTCCCGGGTACAATCGAAATGCCTCCGGGTCCTTAATCATTTATGGTAATATTTTGTGTGCTTAATCTTTGTATAATGACACAATGTTGCCAAATTATAATTTGAATAGGTAAATATATATCTATTTTTATTTTTCTAATTCTTATGCACTGTACATAAAATCTGTTAACAAAATATTTCAGAGTACGACATTTTTGTTTAGAAAATAAAATTGTTTACAATTAAAAACAAAGCCGAAGTACACTTAGTTGTTTATAATAAATATCCTTTCTATAATGATGTGATTACTTAATCAGTGTACATTTTTGTTTAGAAAATAAAATTGTTTACCATTAAAAATAAAGCCGATGTACCTACACTAAGTATTCTAATTGTTTTGATCTAACACGATTCTAATCTCTAATCTATTCCATGAATAGGGTAGTTTGCACCTACTAAATCTGGTAATTAGTTGTTTATAATAAATATTCTTTCTATAATTATGTGATCACTTAATTTTTGTATAAATACTTCAAGTTTATTAGTTCTTGTCTCAGTTTTGTCGATTTAAAGCTTGTATCAGTTTGTCAATTTTAAGTTCAAATTGTGTTTAAGTGGATTAAGTTATAATATTCGAAATAATGGAATCAACGATGTGTTCGAGTCAAAAGGGCAAACCTTTAATATCAATTGATGGTTTCACATTCGGTTTTCAAAAAATGTTGGCCAAAGATACGGTAAAGCGATGGACATGTACTAAGAAAACCTGCAAAGCATTTGTGAAAACGCAGGGATGTGACAATTCGATAATTGAGTCGATATTAGATCACAATCACGAGAAGTTGTCTGCCGAAGTGTCCAATAGGAAAGCCGTAAGCAATTCGATAAAAAGAGCAGCCGTGGAAGATATCAACGAAAAACCAATGAAGCTCATATGTAAAGAACTTAAGAAGACGAATATAGAGACATTTACTACCAACGATATCTATAGGGTGAGACAGAATTTATATTACGCTAGAACAACTAATTCTTTAATTAAACTTCCTAAAAGTATATCTGAATTTCATATTGCTATCGATTCAACTTCGATTATTACAAATAGGAACGAAAATTTTATAATTAAAAATGACAAAGATAATCACATTGTTATATTATCCTGTTCTTCAAATCTTTCTTTTCTTTCGACTGTTTCCAATTGGTATGTCGACGGAACTTTTGAGTACTGTCCTCGCTTTTTCACCCAATTGTTCACTATACATGGCTTAAAAAATGGACATTATATTCCTCTCGTCTTCTGTTTACTTGAAGATAAAAAGTCATCTTCTTATTATCTCGTGTTTAAATATATCATAGAAGAATGTATTAAACTCAATTGCCCTGTATCCCCTAAAGTAATAACTTCAGACTTTGAAATTTCTATACATAATGGTATCCGTAAGGCATTCCCTGAAGCAGATCTTCGTGGATGTCGTTTTCATTTGGGTCAGGCTTGGTATAGAAAGCTTCAAGCACTGGGCTTAGCTCCAGAATACCAGAAAAAAGGTGCTGACTCAAGTGAAATTACCCATTTTCTGTCATATATTTTTGGCCTATCATTCTTAGATCCTGAAGAAGTTGGCGATTTTTTTGCAATAGATTTGTCCGAAATTAAACCAGTCGATGAAAGGGTCACTCAGTTTTGTGATTATCTTGTGGATAATTATATATCGGAAAATTCGAAATTTCCGCCACATCTCTGGGCTGAGCACTCTTCATCTTTAGAAAGAACCACAAACCCATGTGAAAGTTTCCATTCCAAGTATAACTCGTCTTTCTACTGCCCTCATCCAAATATAAATAATTTTATTGAGATTATTTTACAATTTCAAATAAATACCTATATTAAAATAAATTCTGTCTCGGTACCAAAAAGAATTGTTGAGGAAAGTACAGCAAAAATCAATTTTGTAAATGAAAAAATATTACAATTAAGAGAAGGTACAATAAATAAATTAGAATTTGTGAAACTAGTGTCATACAAATTTAGGAAAAATAATTTGTAAGTTTGTAAATTTCTTCTGATGATTTGTATATAAAATTGAATAGTTCAGTCTGCAGACTGAATTTTATTGTTTGAGTCGTAATTTTCTTAAAAATTGGTGTTTTTAAATTTTCTGCGATGATAATATTATGTAATTTTGTAAGTTTCTGCTGATGATTTGTTTTAATAAATGTATAAAATACTTATCATGTCTTTATGTTTTTGATCAAAATAATCAAAATATTAAAACCAAAAAATAATGGTTAATATTGAGTTATTAACGAAATTCTATAAAAGGACGAAAGTTTGGCAACGTCTCACCTTCGTACAAAGATTAGAAGCTGGTAATTTATTTAGAGCTTAGGAGGCAATTCGTATGTGACCCTTTTAGCGACAGGTAAGAAACCCTTTTTCGGGAGGCATTTCGTATCCGGCCGCATAAAGACCTCTCGGTTGGAAATGGGTTCTAGAATGTTTCTTGAGATGGTCTTTTCTTCCGAAACGCTTACCACAATGGGTGCACGGAAACGGTCTAAGCCCCGAATGGATTCGTTTGTGTCGAGTTAGCTCTTCGTTCCTGGTGAAAGTTTTTCCACAATCCTTTTCATCACACTTAAAAGGTCTCTCACCTGTAACAAAATTGGGACTAAAATAATGGAAAACAGAATGAACAGCTATCCAACAAGGTTTTGGGTCATATCTCAGGCACTTATTTTTCTTTTGCGAAAAAAATGGTACAATAAACATTAGAGAGTTTTGTTAGACTGTCTTTTAGGAAGAATTTTTCAGTGTTTTTGTAAAATATTATGCAACATAGAAAAATAGGAACAAAACAAGCTTTTCGTTACAGTCAAATTTTAACAAAATGCCAAAGGAAAGCTCCTCCAAATAGAGAAAATGGTTTAGATTATCACCAGGTCACTGACGTCCAACTATTTAAAGATAGTTTTGAATTTGCAATCGACTTTTGAAGTACTAAAGGCTTTTAAAATTAATAAAGAATATGTGTAATACTGGTCTAATATGGCACAAAGTTAACTCTAATAAATAATACTTATGTTGAATAAATAAAAATACTGTTTCTAAGTGGATTAACGAAATATTTTAAACTAAATATATCCTTGTGTTTCGACAAACGTTCAGGAAGTTCAGTTTTGAAATATTACTGGTAACTAACTTTGTAAAAATGGATTTATAAACTTTAAGTTTTAAAATATATTGTCCTTGTTACAAATGAATTTAATTTTTGGACAAAATATGTCCGTTTACTAATGAAGTATGTATATTTTGTGGCGTTTACGGGTGAGTTGTATTTTAATCTTCCAGGACAATTAATTTTGGCCAGCATTTTGCGCTTTGCAGTTGTGTTTAAATTAATATTCACAATTTGATTTCCAGCTGGTGTGTGTTATTATATATTTGACATTCTCTATAGTTATTTCTAATGAACGTACCCGTTCATATCATCAGTTACCAAGGCCAGTTGAGCTCAAACTAAGTAAAATCCCCAGAATACATTTTGGAGAAGGATAAAAAATTGAGATAATATTAATATGGAGTAATTAATTTTAGCTTTATATTTTAATCAGGCCCCAGATATTTTTAAAAGGAGTTAGATTATGATTTTGCTTAACGCGAGGAAAAAGTTTATGTTACGCAAAAAAATCTGACAATGTAACCACGGAAAAAATGTGGAATTATTTTTTGACCTCTCATACATGATGTAGACCATTCTTAGTAATAGTAGTGGTAGATACATTTTCTCCCCTTATAGTTTCGATACTAAGATGTATGGCTAACTGTCATTCTGAAGAATATTTTAAATATAGAATTCTTTAGAAACAGTTAGTTTCATTTAAAAATGTAATATGAGAAGGAGTGCACACATGCTATGGAAGTCTTAATGAATCTGCCACCTCTACACATATTCATACAAGGTGAAGCGAGATCTGTAATGCACAGATTAATACATAGTCAGCAACACATGAGCCAAACGCATAGTAATGACAACTGGAAGCTAATCGAGGAGCTAAAAGCAGACCATGTGATGGGACAGCCTATCGATGCAATAGCTACGAGATACAGCTTCGATATTAGGTTTGTTCCAACCTGCATCAGAAACAGTTTCTTACAATTAGGATTGTGCACACTAACTCAAAAGTGTTCCAGCCAGAGTTTCTGACAGTTAGTAAACGATTAGTTTTCTGATCCAACTGATTTTCAAAACTGTTTGTAAACTATCAGAACGGTTTGCGGATTATTTTCTGGCCATTCGATTGGGGCATGCGCATTACTGTTTCTTTAAAAATATAACTCTCTCTGATCGTTTCTGACAGTTCTTGATTGCGGTTGGAACAGACCTAATAGCTTATAAATTTCCAATTTGAGTGTTTTGAAACTTCTTTTAATGAATCGTGAAGTATTAGAACTATCTGTACCTCAGAGGTTAATCATATTTTCAATTAGATGTAGATAAAAGAATCAAAATATAAATAATTGTTTTCGGTTATGCAGTATATTTACTCGCGAAGTTGTAAATTGTGTGTGTAAACTCCAGTTAACACAAAACTCGAGAATCGATTATTTACCCTTAAAGTACTATATGTAAAACATAATTGAATATTGCGCTGATCTACCCACCTTCTTGTTCCATTGTAATTCCTATTTTTTTAAATTCTCAAACAACTTAATAGAAAACACGCAAAGCACCTTTTACTATAAATATTGGTATAACAATTTATTTCAGTAAAGTTATGTTTGTGTTTACTCACACACTTTAAAGTCAAACTCTGTATTAGGATCAGCTGTTCCTGATTTGTGATTGAAGGTTGGAACAAACCTAATAAGTTCAAAGTAACTATACCAAACAGGGAAGACTGGGAAAAAGGTGTACCCATACACGCGGATGTTTTTTGGCATACAGACGGGTCAAAGACGTTGGACGGCGTTGGAGCCGGTATAGTAGGGCTAAAGCAAAGGATAGCCTTCCCAGTAAGCCTATCAAAGAATGTCACAATTTTCCATGCGGAAATGACGGCGATTCACCACTGTGTGGAAGAAATTGAAAGGCAGAAGAGAACATATCGTTGAATTGCCATCTTCACAGGCAGCCAAGCAGCGCTAAAGGCACTCAACTCCGTAGAGGTCAATTCTAAGCTAGTATGGGATTGTGTGAGATTAGGTGAGCGTAGCAATGCTACGGTAGCCTGGGTACCGGGGCACGAGGGTCATAAGGGCAACGAAAAAGTGGATGAAATGGCCAAACAAGGATCACCAATGCCATTCGTTGGGCCGGAACCCTTCTGCGGCGTTGCAAAGACCATAACAAGATGGGAAACAAAGAAGTGGGTCGCCCACAAATCTCGGAAATGGTGGAGGAACTCACCAGGACAGAGGCAAGCGAAACAGTTCATAGTAGAACACTCGCCAAAATTTACAGCAGATCCGATGGGCAAAGATAGGAAAACTGTCAAAGCTGTAGTGGATCTGTTAACGGGGCATTGTAAGCACATTAGGCATTTAAAACTGATGGGATTGACAAACGAAGATATGTGCAGGTTTTGTCACCTAGAAGAAGAAACGGCAGTACACATTCTATGTCAGTGCGATAGCCTGCAAATGTGCGGTTTTTTGCAATAGGCGAAGAAAAGCCTTTGGCAGAGAGTTATATGAAAGGTTCAGTCTCCACACTAATAGATTTTTTAAAAAGAGTCAGGCTGGAGAATGTAATCTAGAGTTTAGATGATCACAATAGATCTGAAAAGGTTGCATTGGAATAGGCCAAAAGCCACCTCATAAAATCTAATCTAATCTAAAGGAGTCCACACAGTAAAGTGAATTTAACATGTTTCGGGGTTTTCTATAAATGCCTACAGTAACCAAAATAATGAATTTATTCTATATTATAATAAATAATGAATTTTAATGCAAATTTTATCAAACCAATAATTTAAAACCACAATTGTGTATTATTCTGCATTGGAAAACATCATCAATTCATTATATAAATAGAGAACAATAATTGATTTCGGGATATTTTCAACAAATCCGATCATATGATAAAAATTCAATTTAACATTAAAAAAAAATTCCTACCTGTGTGTATTCTAATATGTCCTTTAAGTTGTCCATTATTTGAAAATCCTACATCACAATGTGGACACTTATACTTTTTCGGTCTTTGTTTTTTCGATGCTAACAATTTTTCATGATGCTCTTGATTTAGAACCCGCATATATTCTTCCAGCGCTATCCCTTGGGATAAAGTTTCCATGATAATCGGGTCGGCTGATAATGCTGCAGATTGTACTAATTGCGAATGAAGAAAATCCGGATAAACTGGAGGATACATTTCTACAGGATATTCACTGATCATCTGGGGCTGCTCTGGAGATATTTGGTCAATTGGTAAAGGTCTGAAGCTTGTATTGTTTTCCTTGGGCACTTTTTTACTAATTTTTTCTTCAGATGTGGTAGTGGATACGGTACTATCTTGGGAAACGTTTTTAGAAGCATCAGCGCTATCCCAAGGTCTAAAAATTTTACCACCAGTTTTCCCTTCACAAGGAAATTCGTTTATAAACATTTTTTTCAAATAAAGGCACTGTGTTAGTTGGTATGGGTAACTGAATCAGTATATATTCTAAACATGGGTATATACTCATGTTTCTTCAAAAAGGGGCAGTGCTTAAGGATAGTGGGGGTAGTTGATGTAACAATAACTAAACCCTCTTTATTGAATGAAATATATTGTACGATTTTGGACCTTAGGGTGAATAAAAGGCGGTATGGGGTGTTCGTAAGGGCTGTTAAAGGGGATTTTTGTTATACTTTGTAAGTGTTTCCATTTTTTCACGGTTGTCAATTCGAATCTGGAGTATTTTGCGGTATGATAACAACTGAATTTGGGTTTCTATCGACTTGTCAGGTATAATTATTTTTTTTCGGAAAACGAATACAATTTTTTTATGAAAGAGGTAGCTGGATCAATGGAAAACCCAACTGACAAGGGTTGGAATAATAAATTGTGAAATTTGTTCGACAGGAATTAGTATGAATAAGGAAGAATGATAATTTAAAGTTATCAGAAACATGTTGATTGAATTTACTGCTTGGACCCTTACTTTGTGGGATCTACTCATATTATTATATAATCATATGAAATATATATTACGACGCGAGCCAGCACGATTCTATGCCTGTCCTCGATCCCCGCTGTCCTAGTCTTGATTATTCGTAATTATTATTACGTAATGTCCTGTACATGATTACACAGTCCGTTTTCTACCAGGATTTTTGTCATAAAAATTTACCTATTGCTTGGGCCTACGTAGTTACAAGAGAATATAGTTTTTAACAAAATGTAAATTCCTCTTGGAAATTACATATAACAGGGTGTATCAATATTACGACAAACTTCGGTATATGGGTTATTTTAAGAGATATCAAAAAATATTATTAACAAAAATAGTAGATGTGCTGAAGGTCCATATTTTGAAATTATATCGAACTATACAGAGTGCTGCA